>CM060923.1:386930970-387143470 GCA_030737875.1 Allium sativum | reverse complement strand
TGTAATTGTACATATTTTAATTTACGTCTTGAAAATTGATATATTTACATAGATATATATAAATGCTATGTATAAAATTAAACAATATACAGTGTCATAATCGAGATTACAGTGTACTTGAAAATACAAACCTGCAGTATAAAAGCCTGTCACAATTGCATTAACAAGGTAATAACTATAATAATATGTAGCGACTTTGAAGTAATTTTATTGTCAACAACATTTATTACAACAAATACTAACATGCATCTTATGTTTATATTTACTATACTACAGTCTAACTATAGTGTGTGTGTGTGTGTATTAAAACAATATAGTCAGAAAGCCTTTTATAAACTGGTATTTGTAACAAGTTGGATATGATTCAAATTTGCTGAAGTGTTGTTGTAGTTCAAAACTGCTGTGCGTATAAAAATCTTAACTTATATAAGTTAAGACAACACCTCCTTCTGCTATCGACTTTTGATTCATAGATAAGCAGAGATTGGTAAATGACATTCAAAATTCAGTAAATATTTGAAGATTGTTATTAAACCAAGTAATTAATCCAAACAGATTTGGAATAATTTTTTATTAACTATTAATCTATAGTATCCAAAAAAATTCAGACTAGGCTTGGTTTTTACAGGATATATAACTGCTTCAGTGTACATAACATGTAAGACAAATTATGATATATATATAGGATTATACAATGAAAACATATCCATATATTTTTATTACCTTCTGAAGGACACAATCATGATTTGTAGGTCACACATTCTAAATGCTTATATTTCAATTATTGATATTCCCCCCCCCCCCACACACACATATATATATATACACACACACACACACACACACATATATATATATATAGCGGATTTATATCTATAGGAGGTACTTGCTAACAAATTAGAAGTAGTGGTTAATCAAGCTCATAAATTTCAATCAACCATTTACCTGATATTGTTCCAGTGATAAAATCACCATTTATCTAATTTTGACATTCAAATATTTATCTTTTAATAGTCTTCCAAAAGACTTAATATTCTAAAGACAAAAGGAATTGGTTCTTAATTCTAAGACAAAATCATAATTGAGTCAATTTTGCAAACAAACATCTTTATTACACAGCTCACGAAAAAAATATCCAAACATAATTAGAACAAATAGATTTGTTAAATCAATTGATCAACCAAAACAGGCTTGGATTTATCAACTGGATTCTAAATAACTAGGCAAGGTAAAAGCAAATTTTAAAAACTCAATTAAGATTCAGATTTAACTAACATAAATCCACTTCAAAATTTTATATTAAATATAAAACTTTGTCAGTAGTAAAACACTTATAAAAGCCCACACTGAATACAGTTCTTAACTTACAAAAACACAATTTCATCTTCTAAATCGAATTTATTATGATTACTTGAAACCATATTTTTAATAATCTTGATTGTCGATACGGAAAAATTGTTATTTCAAAAATCTTAATACTCATGAATCAACAAGTTCATTAGAGTATTAAATCATTCCAGAACATTAATCGATATTATAATTGGAACAGTCCAGATCTGAAATGATTATATTTATATTGGGATCGAGTATAACCACATATTAGTGTTCACAACATCTAATATATATTATAGTATGCATTAAATAAACAGATTAGAATATCATTTCAGATCTAAATCTGTATTTAGATATGGTTTAATTGTGTAAGATTCAGTAAATCGAATTAATATCCAATATTAATTCATATCTAAATGAAACTATCTTTCATTTCAAAATAAACCAATATAGTAATTCAAACTAATTATTTTAGTATTAAAACATTTCTGTATAATTGATACTTTTGATCGAATGATAAATCAATCACGAATAAACCAAAATCAAAGTTCAATCTAATATTTCTTGCACAACCTCGCTCTGATACCACTGTTAGGTTTTTAAGATCTAATCAAAACCCTAATTTGTTCAATTTAACAATTAAACTGAGGATCTTTGCAAGAACAATAAATTAAAACTAAATCGGTTGATGATTTTACCTGCCATGTTGAATCCTCAATTCTCCCGAATGAAATTTGAATTGAAGACAGCTGAAACATTGAATCAAGAGCACGATAAACACCATGTCTCTATAGTAGTCCACAAGAATAATTTATTCTTCAATCAAATTGAAAAGGAAGATGGAGTGAGCGGTACTAGCCACCACCATTGTTTTTTGAGGTTTTGGAAAATAGAATTATACGGGGTCGATAATTCTTTTGACTGTATGAATGATAAAAGTAGGTATACACGTGTATATTTAAAAGAAAATAAATATCTCTTTTAATTTAAATTTTCGTCATAGAATAGATATCGACCTATTTACTAATTCCAACATCAAATAAAATATCAACAAATTGATGTTTTATTTGACCCAAAGAAAACAATTTCTCCTTCGTAACATTCTATTTGTGTAACCTTATAGGATAGTACAACGTTGGCAATAATTTAATTCATATTTAAATTATAAATAGTGAGCGGCATCTAGTAATACATCGCTGCTACCCAAATTATAATAATATCAATTATTTGATTCAACCTTTCCATGACCAGTGTATCAATGTAATATAATCCTTTTAACCAATATATCCAGGATTAAACTAGAGACATAGATCATATCAACCTCTTAATAATTTAATTCGTTTATCTTGATCGATGAGTAGATTGTTTAAAAAACAAATCAATATTTGAGCACGACTATGAATTTCACAGTCTCACTCAATCAAGAGGCCTATGGATATCACCACAAATATATGTATATAGTAGGGTTAAATTCCATTTGGATAATTCATAATTTTCATTTGATTCGAGATGTATCCAATAATCACCGTTATCGTTATTCTGTTACGAGAAGCTTTAGATGATACCGAAACACAAATATCTTGGAATAAAATTATAATGATTTCAGGTCTGAGGACCATTACATCACTGTCACTATGAGAATAAATTATGATGCTGTTAATTATATTCCATATAGTTTTTCTCATGTTGGGTCAGCCCAATACGCTATTCACCAATACGTATTTATGCCTTGACATTAATATCACATATATTAATGATCAATGAGATGTGATCATTAGTCAATCAACATACTAGTCTCAATTTTTTATTATTGTCTATATAAACAATAAAAGTTGACTAAGGACATTTAAGAATTAAAATACTTAATATATTATATAATCTCAAGTTCAAGTCACTTACTTAAACTATATAAATCCATATAATTATACCAAGGACTTATGTTATGTTAATATTTATATTACGCAGTAAATATATCATAACAGAATATTTTATTCCAAATAAAATAACATCAACAATGTTTTTAATCACATCAAATGCATTGCCTCTAGGGCATATACTCTAACAGTTATATCTTAAATAGAATTTTAATCACACGATTGACAAACCAAACATCGTATGAACTTCTTTATAATAAGAAGCCAAAATTATCTTACTTTAGTATTTTTGGAAGTAAATTTTTTATTTTAAATACTAATGAAAATTTGGATAAATTTGACTCTAAGTCAGATAGAGGAATTTTTATTAGACATTCAAATAGAAGTAAAGCTTATAAAATTTTCAATTTAAAAACTAATACTACTGAAGAAACTATGAATGTATCTTTTGATGAAAATTGCAAAGATATAAATAAAAACATAACGAAAATGACTTTTATAATAATATTGAATCAAACGAAATAAATAATGAAATTAATCAACCTAATAAAAGAATAAAACTTCCGAGAGATTATCCTATAGAAAATATGCTTGGAGATATTAAATCTTTAGTTACGGCTAGAAACCAATTAAACAACATAAGTAACGTAGATTTTATATCAGCTATTGAACCTAAAAATTCAAAGGAAACATAATCTGATGATCCAGAGAAATTGAAATGATTTACCAGAAATGATGTATGAGAACTCGTACCTAGACCTGAGGATAAATCTATAATAGGTACTAAATGGATTTATAAAAATAAAACGAATGAACTTGGTGAGGTCACTAAAAAATAAAGCTCAACACTTACACATGGATATTGTCAAGAAGTAGGGATATATTATGATGAAACTGTTGTCCCAATAGCAAGATTAAAAGCTATTAGAATTCTACTTGCTTTCACTAATTATAATAATTTCAGACTATTTCAAACGGATGTAAAAATTGCTTTTCTAAATGGATTTTGTAAAAGAAGGTGTTTATGTTGAACAACCCCCATTATTTGAAGATGAGATTTTTCCAAACTATGTTTATAATTTAAAAAAAGCCTTACACGGATTAAAATAAGTTCCCAGAGCATGGAATAATAGACTAAGTAGTTATTTGTCCAATCAAATTATGAAATTGGTGAAGTAAATAATACTCTATTTGTTGATATTCAATTAGTATAAATCTATGTAGATGATATTATTTTTGGATCAAAAAATAATAAAATAAATCAAGAGATTTCTAAAATCAAGGCAAAAGAATTTGAAATAAGTCATATGGGTGAACTGGCTTTCTTTTTAGTATTACAAATAAAACATTTGGATAATAGAATATTTATTAATCAACAAAAATATGCTACAAACATAATAAATAAATTTAATATGGCTAATAAAAAAGGAAAACCAACACCTATGGCAACTATTAAGCATTACATAAAGATGACTCAATAAAAGATGTAAATCGAAAATTACATAGGAGTATGATAGGTACTTTATTATATATAACTTCAAGTAGACTGGATATAATGCATAATGTTTGTTTCTGCACAAGATATCCATCACAACCTAAGGAAAATCACTTAAAACCAGTAAAACGTATTCTATAATATGTCTAACATACATTAGATTTTGGTTTATTTTATCCTAAGAGTGATTTATTCGATTTAATATCATAAAGCGAAGCCAACTATGCTGGCTGTAAATCAGACCGAAAAAGTACGAGTGGACTTGTCAATTTTTGGTGCATTCCTAGGTTTCCTAATTTAGTAAAAAGAAAATTACCATTTCCTTCTCAACAACCGAAGCAGACTGCCATTTTAGCTTATTCCCAAGTAAATACATGCAACAGACATTAAAATATTTTGGATTAAATATAACTAAGTCACTGATTTACTATGATAAATTTATCTAAAAATCCTACTCATCATGCTAGAATAAAACATATCGATGTTAAACATCATTTTCTAAGAGATAGTATAAATGAAGAAAATATCTCACTAGAATTCATTAAAACAGAAAATAAAATTGAAGACACTTTAACTAAACCATTGAATAAAGCAGCATTTACTAAATTAAGAAGAGAACTAGGTATTTTCTCATTAACTGGAATAGAATAACTAGATATATTAACACACACACACACGCGCGCGCGCGCACACACACACACACACACACACACACACATATATATATATATATATATATATATATAACATAGGAAAATTAAATTGAAATAAAATTTTAGATGGAATGTCGACATGCCTTATCCCCATGTCGACATTACATCCAAAATTCAATATTTAAATTCCCTACAAAATTAGTTTTCTTACTTATTTAAACTCTTAACTTCGAAAATTCCTGTCTGTTCACTCATTTCTTTCTGATGGCTTCAACATCAAATACCAAATAAAACAACACTCTCTCTTTTCCTTCTTCGTCTCAAGGCCCTTTCCAACATACTATGGTTACATGTGTGATCGAATTAGAAGAATCTATGAAGTATACCATGTAATTACTCGCTGAAATTCAACAAATGCAACTATGTATGGCAAGAAAACGATAGAAACAAGGGAAGATCATTAGGAATTTACTGAAGTTCATAATGGATAACCAGTCTAATCCAATTGTGAAAGAGGATGATTCATCAAATATTAAGGTCCATAACCTCATGGAGGATGATGAAGAAGAAGAAGTTGAAGAAGAACAAGAAATGGATGAAGATGATATAGTCATCCACGTTGGTTAGGTGTGTTTTAATATAGAAGGAAATGTATTCGAAAAATGGATAATTTTGCCTCCATTACCATAATTGTCTAATTCACAAATTCTCAATTGTCAAAAACATTAGTTGTTAGGTATCATGTGATCTTTAATATTCATTGTAGTACGTATATTCGTTAATATTCTATGTTGATCATTGTATAGTCTCATGTATTGTAACTGTAAAAAACATTAATATAATTTATATTCTTGTGTTTGATTATTGTCTTACAAAGATTAGCAAGATAACTACCTAGTTTATTAATTCTATAGATTTAAGGAAAGTACTAGATGTTAGAACTATTCCTTAGGCTAGATTGGTTTTAGATATGATATATTTAAACTATATTAATTTTAAATATTAGAACTACGTCCTAGTTTGATAATAGGTAAGTTCCATAATAATTTTAGGGGAAGTATTATAGGGTATTTAAAGATTAGGTTTTTGTTGATGAAAAATGAGAGAATTATAAAATAGAATGTTAGAATAAGGGGAAGTTAGTAGTTTCAGAAGGAGATAGCGGACTAGGCGAGAGTAACTAGAGAATCAAGAAATTAGATATGAATATTTTATAAACCAAAGTTTTCATCATAAAAAAGGAGGAGATTAACAGGGATTGAGATGGTGATGATGATGGTTTTAATGACAACAACCTTGTTTAACTATTATTGTTATAAAATATACACTAACACTATTCTCTAGAATATATATGTACGTACAACAAATAAATGCAGGTATTGATTATTGAAGGCTGCATAGTTTAAAGATTCAAGATATCAAAGAACAAGAGTTCAGAATAGAAGACTCATGAGTAACAAGAGTTCAAGAACTAAAAAGTAATACAGTCTAGATTTCTAGTACTCTGAAATAATACTAAATCCTTGTTTCAATTCTTTCTCACTATTTTTTATATTCTTATCTTATTTTTAAACTAATTTCAAAATTACTTCATCATTTCAAATTTCTATTTCTAAGTTTTCAAATTTATTTTAACTCCTGATTTTAAAATATAGTCTTGATTCAAATATTACTTATCTATATGATTGTTATTAATTTTATATTAAGTTTGAATATAGTTGCTAACGTTTTAATTCCCTTTACTTATATTTATATCTTCAGTTTCAAAGTATTTCTTATATTTATATTCATAGTTTTATTAATGTTTTAATATAATTTTATATAGTTTTTAAATTCATTCTTATATGTGTGTTTAGATCATCTTCATATATGTTTTTAATATATATTTATACTCCAAATACTCTATTTCAATATATAGGAAGTTATATTGTTTTAACTCAAGATTCACCAGAATTTATTTAAATATTATATGCTTTGATTTGGAAATTTTATTTTTCAAAATTCGTGTAGGCATGCCGATATGGCCTGCGTAGTTAATTCCTCGCTATTACCCTTCTATATCCCCGCTATACTGTGTAGCGGATTTTTACCACTATGTTATTTCCAAATAGCCTCTAAAATAGTTTTCCTGCTTTAACTCTCGCTATATTCTAATATTCCTGATATATCCCCTTATTTTGGCTAAATTCCAATATTCCTGCTATATCTTCTATAAAATAAATGAATTGGAAAATATATTTATATATTATAAAATTTATATAATTAGTTTATTAATAGAAATTTTTAACATATATTTTTCTAAAATAGAAAATACTATAATATTCTTTAAAATTTAATCAAGCTAAATGAAAGTTTACATTTATTTACTTATATTTACACATACTTTTGTTTAAAATAAGAATGTACTAATTATATTTAAATTGACTATTAAATTTTCATTTATTTATCATTTATATATTTGTAAGAGCATTGAGTACGGGTCTCATATGATATTCTAGAGTCATCCACTATATCATGTTATTTCCATGCTTTATCCTCACTGTAGCATTTTGCAGCTCATCCGCATTGGATCCGCTAAGCGCTTTAATATCACAAGACATGGCTAACCCATGTCGACAAGGTGACTATTGGATTTCAAATTCAAATTTTAAAAAGCAGTGTTTTTTGATTTCAAACCTACTCTGAAAGGTTTTGACCATTAGGACACTATAGATTGGCTTTTAAATTTGAGATTTAATTAACTAATTTTAATATCTTCTTCCTCCTTTATCTTCTCTCTATTAAAGCTCTTAATTGCTTAAATTATTGTTAACTTGGTGTTAAAACCAAAATTTAAACCAGCCATATATAAAGAAGCAAAAGATCTGAAACAGGAAAAAGGGGGGTTTTGGGTAGCGAAACCGGAACCAAGTGGGAGGAACTCCGGGAGTAAACTCTGAAATTTGTCAAACCGACACCAAGGGTGAAGATCCGGAAAGCCAGTACTAACAACAAAGAGATTCGAGTTGCAGCCAAGTATCTACATCAAGTATTGCTAGGGAAGGCCTGAGATCCCCGAAGTCCGATACCAAAGCACAAGGGTGTCGATACGACATTAACAACAGAAGATCAGGAGGCAACAGTGATATCGCCAGAGCAGTAGAAAGAAAGAAAAGGGGTTAGGACAGTGTCAGCACCAGCATACGATGGATTCCTAGTTTGGTGATGGCAAAATAGAGGAAGAAAGTATATGGATCAATAGCGCTACAACCAAATTCAATACCGAAACTGGTTACCAGTGAAGGGGTATTGGATCATAACTAATTATAGAAGAATTGGGAAGTAACAACAATCACGTTAAAGAAAAAGAAGAGAGAAAAGCGAAGGTTTGTTGCTGATACGAATGGGGACTGCGACAAAGCAGTGCCGACACCAAAGACAATCAACACGACTCAGTTCTGACAGCATAACACATGAAATCGGAATCCTGAGAATTATTTTACAAAGACACAAAACTAAAATCGGATTCATCAGAGGTGATAAAGGGCAAACACCAAGTAAAACAGGCCAAGGAAAAGCTATCAGCACCAACAGTCTTGGTACGATATTAATAGGCAAAACCAACACTTGCTAAAACAAGCATTGAAAGAAGAATCAAGCAGTGGAAGACAATATTGGACGAAGTTAAAGACATGTACGTATAGATATGAGCTCAACTAAAATAATATCGAACATATATCTGACACTGATGCCAAATCCATCTTGGTTCATCATCGAAAGCTGAAACCAGGGAAAGGGGATAATCAAGCCTACATCCAAGCACATACAAAGCTTCAGCACCGAAACCAAGAAGCGTAGAAGTAGACCAAATCCAATGGTCCCGATGCTGAAAGCCTACCATTGAAGATCGGAAACAACATCTCTGAAAGCATGATAAACCAGATAACAATGTCGATAGGTGCAAAGGCAGTAGAAACCATAGTACCACATCCGAAAGAGGATTCTGATGGGTTGACAACAGAAGGGGGCCCGATTTGCCTACGAGTAAGACCATAGGGTTTTCATTTTGGGGGACTTTTCCCTCATTCCACAATCGTTCCCCCATTATTAAGGGAGATAACCCTAATTTTTAAATCATTTTTTTTTATGTAACCTCCATGAATAAAGTCATAAAGGCCCTTAAAGTGGACGTAGGTTCAATCCGAACCGAACCACTATAGATCATTATGTTCTTATTATTTCTGCATATTATATGATACTCTACTATGTTTCTGATTATATTATGTAATGATACCGGATGACTAAAATTCCTCTTCCTACACCGTTTAGTGTTCCACTCGCGACGAGCTTACGAAACCCTTATCCAAAGGTAACTGTTGGTCCTTAAGTCTTGTAAATGTGATACTCACCTCTTGAAGGAAGAGTAACTAATCTTCGGGATTAAAACCTTGATATTTTAGAAACAGTGAACTTACTCAAGCTTATAGAAACTAAGTAATCCCTAAGCACACTTGGATCCATACCCTTATTCCCTTATTCCGGTGTTGACGGAAAATATCATTAACATTTTGTTGCTAGAAGAAGGGATTGAACCTCCATCCTTAGTCCTACATTTAACCCTTTGATTAACTTAATACGTCCCTTAGTTGTTCCATCTCAAATTGGACTAGGATTTGAAGAAGCAAGACTATAGATAAAGAGTCTCGGCAAAAAGCTTATGAATACCGATCAACTACTTAAAGCAGCATTGATCAAAGCTATTTAAAGAGTTGTGTAACCTTAAACCACCATACTTATTTCGTATACTTCTATCCTTGTGGTTAACCATTATTTCTCCTACCTTCCTCCCTATTTCTCTTTTCCATCATAAAATCCCCTTTCTTAATTTCTTTCCCATCAGAAGTGACATCCTCGGTACAGGCTAAAGATGGTAAGACCAAGAAGGAACCATGAACAAGACATTAGCACATCATCCACCCTAGAAGATGGTATACTTTCAAACTTCAAGGTAGCAAATTTGCAAACTGGGGAACCTTCAAGCTTAACGAAAGAAGCAGACGATGAATTGGAAATATTGCATTAGCTTCACAAATCGATACTGCAAAAAGATTTACTGAAGAAGATATAGTCAAAAGGTCTTCCGAAGCAAAATCGTATGAATCAGGGTTAGCCAAATTAGGACCACACTAAGACCACAAGACGGTCCGGGTTTGCAAAGAAGAAATCAAGTATTAATAGAGGTGGTTAATTCATAAGAAGGAGAAAGCCCAATGTCATCAGAAGATAGGAACCTATAATAGATCACCTTCTTCAATGTGATAAAGACAGCTTAAGCTTCATCTAACATGAAAATGCCACAACTTTTGTATGATGGAACTATAGATCCTGAAAACCACCTTTGCATCTTTGAGAACTGCATGGATTTATATAACACACCTGAAACACTCCATTGCGAGATCTTCCTAACAACGCTTCGTAGAGAAGCTATCAAATAGTGCAGACATTACCATGACCCAGTTGTTACCTCTTGGAAACAACTATATACCACGTTTAGCACAGAATTCCATGTGTGGAAGGATCCAAAAATTATCATTTATGAACTAGCCACTATTAAGTAGGGATCAGAAGAATCACTTGACGGCTATCTGAAGAGATTTCATGCTGAGTCACTCAAAGTAAAAGGAGCAACAAATAGAGAGAAGCAGATAGTCGTGCATTCAAGGTTACTTGCACCCATACCCTTTTGAAAGAAGATTATCCTGAATGAATGTGAAAGCTTGAATGATTTATCATTCTATAACTGACAAATTCATCTGTATGGAAGAGATACTCAACACAAAGAAAAGCATGGGGCAAAAACAAAAAGCAGAAAAGCTTGGTTCTAATTCCCTTGCAGGTAACTCTTCAATATCAAATGAAGGAAAAGACAATTTCTCTAATCATAAGGTGAAATGGCATCAAACCATTTAATGTCATGATCTAGTAAAGAAGATTCAAACCAAAAAAGTAAAGGGCACCTATCCAAAAAGGTTGAAAGATGATCAATGGGAAAAATAGTTGAAATGACTTCCACAACTTGGTATTAGAATCTAACAATAAGTTTTCTGTTTCAAATAATTACTTTCATTAGTCATTTCCCTTTGTATCTTGCTTGTAGTCAAACAAATATTAATAAAAGTTCATGTGTCATTACAGGTAAAACACAAAACTCGTTCAAGCTTGTGCATAGAACAAAAGCTCACGGGAAGTACTTAAAGCGCATCCAATTTATGCTTATGTCTTGTGCTACAAGAGGGAAGGAAAGCTCAAATGGGAACATTTAGAGAACACAGTGCATGACTAAATGCACAGCAAACTTAACGATCAATGGAAAGATTTAATGGATACCGCCCAAAGGAATATGCAACGAAGAAACAATTAAACACCAATCATTATCCCAGCTTAAACAGGACTGCTAAAATCCTTACCTCCTTTATCTTAAAATTTCATAAATTATCTTTATCAAATATGTCATGCTGGCATGTACGAATGCTTCTATGAATGGTGTGAACCATACAATCAACAAATCCTTTGGAAGAAGGAGCAAATCAGCAAACCCTTCAAAGGGAAGGACACCTCAATAAAACATTGTAGGAAAAGGCACAATAAACAAAGCTTCCAGAGAGAGAAGCTACATCAAACAAAGCATCCACAGAGAGAACCCACATCCAAAAAAGCTTCCGAGAAGAGTAGAAACAACAAACACAACCTCCAAAAGAGGAGCGATACACAAAAGCCTCCAGAAGAGGAGCAGCAAAAGCTTCCAAGAAGAGAAGCAAAATCTACTAAGAGAGAGTGCCTTTCAAGTAGTGCTACAATACTTGCATCTCCAACAATGGAGTGCCCAACAAAGCGACCTAAATACTTGCATCTCCAACTAGTGGAGTTGCCCCTTATATGGGGATAGTTTTGCATCTACCCATAAAGGGACCCTTGTCACCCTCTTAGAGAGCATTCATTCATTTGCATATCCTGGGGGTTAAGAATAAGACTAGATGCTAGACACCCAACAAACAACTAATCAAACGGAACTTCTCGCTGAATAGCTGATGGCCAGATAACCTAATGAAACTTCTTGCTGAATGACTGTGGATTCAAGTAACCAAACGAAACTACTTGTTGAATGATCGAACAATTGAAAATTTGAACATAACTACCCGCTGAATCGTAAAATAATGAAGCGATTGAATGAAACTATTGTTGATGGGTCAAATGGTTTGAAAGCTGAACGGAACTACTGCTGAATGATTATTCTGTCCAGGATATGATTATCTGATTTTGAAAGCAATCCCCTACATATGCGTTTGAGAGTTTGTTGCGCGGTATATTTATGACTGTTTTGCTCGCAGATTTTCTCTGAGAAAAGCTTCCGAGGAACCCGTAGATAATTCATGGTTGTTTAATCACTTTCAATGATGTTTGATGTTAACACCAAAAATTGGTACAAAACCCAAAAATGAGGTTTTGTAGATACTTAATGAAGATAAATGATTGCAAAACTAAAAATAGTGGAAATCACACACAAGTATTTAGTGGTTCGGCGTTAACGAGCCTATGTCCACTTTACAATCTCTTATATACTTTATCAACTATCACAGTCGGAATAGTTACTATGGCAATATAACAAGACATCGATAGATATTCAAGAACGGAAATGCTACCCAACTCCTCAAAAGTCCCTTCTTCTGAGTACAAAAAGGTATTTATAAATGATATAGTACTTAAGTTGGCTGGAATACATGTAATACGATCCAGGATAATAGAAAGCATGAAGAGGCTTCTCCCCCTAAGGAATCAACATGATTTGAATCTATAATGACAAGTGGCAACTGATCCAATTTATCTGGATAGCTTGGAATAGACGATGAAGGGCATGAGCTATTCTTCATGCAGATATTCGGTTTGGGATCAGGTAGGGCTTGACTCGGTCAAACCCATCATGGCGGGTTCCAACTGGGCTGCGTCCAAAGTCTCTACATTAAGCTTAACGGGCTTGGACTAGATTGCTCGCTAGCTAGTTCATCTGTAAATAACAACTATCCAATTTTGGTTTCCTTGACATAGGTTCATTACGTCAATGAGCCTTGATGGGCTCGCCAAAAGGCATATCAACACTTTTACCCCAAATTATATCGCATTGGGAACGAGGCATGCTTTGTAATAGCTCAATCTAGATTATTTCCTTCACACGAATCAAAAATCAAAGGTCATCTCGAGCCGTCTCTTCATGAACCTCGTGAACCGAAGCTTACTTATCAAATGTCTTGGAAATCCATGCCGGCTCAGGTAATAATGAAGCTCTACTACAGTACTTTCTTTAAGTAAAAATTGGCTCATTTATGATTTGATACGTCAGTTGAGTTTGACTCGGCAGTCATATCATCTGAATACGAAGAGTTACCCTATTGTATCACAAAAGGATGGACTACTTCACCTTTTTTTTTCACTTTTCCTTTTTGTCACTTTTTACCCCAAATGATTTACTGTCTCAAAGTAAGAAATTGATAGATTATCTTCATCTTCAACCAAGGTCATTTCTTCCACCAATTCTTCAAGTATGAATTAATTCCTCCTTTTGCAAGCATGGAGACAGGTTTGACTTCTGTTCCTCCCACTGACCCATCTAGGGCTGTGGATAGGCAACCAACCAAGTACGATGTCGAAGGTATACTTGTTCATTTCTCTTTAACTCCATGTTCACTCATTTAGTCATAATTTATGTCTTATGTTGCAGGTTCTTCATTGGCAAAGGAGAATGTCGAGGAAGAAATTGTGACGGTGGAGAAGGACAGCGCTGGGGGGGACACCTTAAGTTCTGGAGGAGAAAAGAGGCGACAAAGACCTATCAAAGGTTGATGACGTTGAGCTTTTATGGGAGATTAAGAGAGGAAACCACCCTTCTATGGCCGAGATTAAAGCCAAAAGCAAGAAAGATGTTTTGTCTATGAAGCCCGATCCCTCTGAAGAACCTTTAAAATATTCAACCCCTCTGAACTATTCCATCAGCCACCCTTTCTTCGGTCAATGCTCCCCCTTTTACAAATTCAGTCAACCCAAAAGAACGTGGTGCAACATCAGTCCTTAGTTCATTTGGCAACACGCTTAAGGGGTCAAAATGAAGGTCGACCGCTGAAGAAGCACTAGAAATAGATAAGAAGATAAAGTTTGGAAGACATGGTCAAGCACGGGGATATACAACCTCCGACTTATGATCTTTTTTGTTGCAAATTTACTTTAGGCCCTCTGGAAGTTTCATGCGAGTGCGGCCTTCGAGTTTTTGTCATCATCAATTTTTGTATTTCTGCGGACGATGTTTAATTGTACCTATATGCGACAATGTTCTATAAGCATGTTATGTTAATATTAACTAAAGTCTGTGCTTTTTTTCACTATTATGCTGAAATGGGAGTAATGCCAACATTCCCAACTTGTTTCAACCTTCGAGGGATATTCGTCGACCCTCTTGCCGCAAGTATAGTGGGGAGTTGGTTTGTTCATCAAGTTCTCTAGTCGTACTTAATACTGATTCACCTTGGTCTGGGAGTCAAGTGTCCCTAAGTAGGAATACATTTAGTCTTTTATACTCGTGCTCTAGTCAGTGAGGGTTAGAATTTTAAGGATCGAGCGATCTTTTGTCAGGGTGCACCTTTCACACTTCTCCTCGTTTTATACTCTTTCCTGGGTCGAGAGAATCAGAGTTATTTTTAGACAATTAGTCATGTAGTTCGTATGGGGGTTATCCTCACTTATAGTCAACAAAGCGGGATCCAGATGTTTGCCGATCAGTCTAATTTTAGGATCGGTTTTTATGGATTTTTATCGTCTTCCCAATGAGGCCGACCTGTTTCGTCATGGGTCGACATATCAGGGCGTTGACGTTTGACCTAATGTCGATCGAATTACAGCATTTAGTCACTATAGTAATAAGTCAGAGCAGGAAAGGAACCTTTTATTCATAAACTATTGTAAGCGATAATTCACTTCTTATTACAATACTAAATTAAATAAAATAACGAGGAATCTGACAATTCTAAGAAAGACAAGGTCGTAGATGCTCTGCTTTCCATGCTCCTTGAAAAGGCTTGCCATCAACAGTCGATAGCCTGAAGGTTCCATTGTCAACCTTACGTTGAATGATGTAGGGTCCTTCTCACATGGGTCCCATATGTACGGGAGTCGGGAAAATCTGCTTGAGGACAAGGTCACCGATATCAAAGGTCTTGTGTCGAACCTTATTGTTATAATATCGAGCGACCCTCCGCCTATGAGCTTCTGCACGGAGGTTTTCCTCTTCTCTTTTTTCATGAATTGTATCCAGCAAGTGCAAGAGAAGGGCTTTTCTGACAGTGGATCATAGTATGTAGTTTTATGAGAAGGAACTCCGATTTCTATGGGAATGACAACTTCTGACCAGTAAGATAAGGCAAATGGGGTGTGTCCGGTGGCAGTCTTATGGGTGGTCCGATATGCCTAGAGGGATAGAGGAAGCTCGTCGACTCATTTGCCTTTAGCTCATTCCACTCCCTTCTTCATGATGGATTTGATGATTTTATTGACCGCTTCGATTTGTCCATTAGACTAAGGATGTGAAACCGTGGTGTATTTCTTCTCGATGCGATATTTTTCACAAAAGTCTCTGAATTCTGAGCTATCGTACCGAGTCCCATTATCCATAATAATGGTTTGAGGTATCCTGTATCGACATATGATATTTCCTACAATGAAGTTAATGACATGTTTCGTTGTGATCGAAGTCATCTGTTTGCCTTTTACCCATTTTGTGGAATAATCTACTGCCACAATCGCATACCTTACAACTCCTTTCGAAATGGGCAGGCTTCCAATGATGTTGATCCGCCAAACAGCGAATGACTAAGAGCGGACCATTTGGGTGATCTCCGTTGGCGGGGTTCGTGGAATCTACGCAAACCTCTGGAACTTATCACATCAATTAGAATAATTAGCTGCGTCCTTGCTGATAGTCGACTAGAAGTACCCATATCATAGTACTTTCTTGGCCAGAGTTTTCCCCTCGATGTGCGCACCGCATTTCCCTTCATGCACTTCACTCAGTATTCTTTTGATATCATTATAGGCTACACATCGGAACACGGGCATGGAGAAACCCCGTCTATAAGGCTGATCTTGCTGGATAACATACCTAGACGCCTATCATACGATGGCCCATCTTTCATTTATTTTTTTGGGAAGTGCATCATGTAGGTCGAAATTCGGCTTGATCGACTTCCATACGGTTGATACTTGGAATACCTAGAGCCTCTATGGGGACTAGGTTCATTTCACTTGAGTTGTTTGAACTAGCAAGATTTGCCAACCTATTTGCCTTTTGATTTTCCTCTCTGGGAATGTGGGAGGAGCTATATCAATCGAAGTCATGTAGTAATTTCTCGACCTGCTAAAGATAAGAGGAAAGTCGAGCTCCTTTGGTTTGATATTCCTTTCGAACCTGAAACACAATAAGATGTGAATCATAGATAATTTCGAGGTACATTATTCTTAAGTCCTTCATGAATTTGATCCCAGCAATTCGGGATTCATACCCAGAATCATTATTTATTGCCAAAAAGTCTAATCACAAGGCATAATAGATCGACCATCCCTCAGAGGACAACAATACTACGCCTGCACCCGAGCGTCAGTCGTTAAGAGATCCATCTGCGTATAGCTTCTAGGTATTCGTTCTTGACTCGGTATACGAAGCTTTGGTGCGATCTTCTAAGTTCTCTTCCTCCGGAGCTGTAAATTCAACTATGAAATCAGCCAGTGCTTTCACCCAGATGGATTTCCATGGAACGAATGTCAAGTCGAACTGACTTAATTCGATGTTCCATTTAAGCAACCTTCCGCTTGCCTCGGGTCATTGTAGAACCCACCGAAGAGGTTGGTCGATGAATATTTTAATAGGATGAGCCTGGAAGTAGTGTCAAATTTTTTGCGACATAATCATCAAACTATAGGCGAGCTTCTCAATCCTTGGGTAATTATGTTCAGCCCCTGCCAATTTCTTGCTCACATAATAAATTGTCATCGTATTCGGTCTTCTTCATTGATTAGTATCCAGCTGATTGCGTGTGCCGATACTGCCAAATACAAAAACAGATCTTCGTGGTCAATTGGTCTGGACAACATGGGAGGTTTCTTCAAATGATCGAGCAAGTTTTGGAAGGCTTCGACATAGTCAGGTGTCCAAGCGAAGTTCCATTTCCCTCTTTTTATCAATTCAAAGATGGGTAGGCATTTGTCGGTCACCATGGAAATAAATCGACCCACTGCCGCAACTTTGCCTGCCAGGTTCTTCACGTCCTTTATTCCCATGGGCTCCTGAATTCTTTTAATGGCCAAAGTCTGATCGGGATTGATCTCGATTCCTCGAGAGCTAACTATGAAACCTAGAAACTTACCTGACACCACTCCAAAAGAACATTTTAAGGGATTAAATTTCATTCCATACCTATGGAGAATGTCAAACATTTCTGATAAGTCCTTTATGTTGTCGGTTGATTGTCTCGATTTCACCAGCATATCTTTGACGTAAACCTCCATTGTCTTTCCTATCTGATCATGAAACATCCAATTAACCAACTGCTGATATGTGGCCCAAGCATTCTTTAGGCCGAATGGCATTACTACATAGCAGTATAGCCCGAGGTATGTTATGAAACCAGTGTGTTCTTTGTTAGGGACATGCATGGCAATCTGATTATACCCCGAGTAAGCATCCATAAAGGAAAGGAGTTCATGACCTGCGGTTGAGTCGACCAACTGATCAGTTCTAGGTAATGGAAAGCTATCCTTAGGGAAAGACTTATTCAAGATGGATAAATTGATATAGGTCCGCCATTTCCCGTTGGCCTTTTTTATAAGTACTGGGTTGGCTATCCAGTCGCGATAAGTCGAGTCTCGAATAAATCCATTGGCTTGTAGCTTTCCGACTTCTTCTTTTAGGGCCGCAGACCTTTCAGGACCAAGCATTCGCCTCTTCTACTTTATAGGTGTGTACTTCGGATACATATTAAGAGAGTGAGTTATGATAGAGTGTGAAAATACACACATGTCAGCATGGGTCCATGCAAACACGTCAAGGTTTGCACAAACGAATTCAGTTAATTCCCTCATCCGGAGGGGATCAAGACGAGACACAATCTTCAAAACCCTGGTAGGGTCGTTCTTGTCGATCGAGATTTCTATGGTAGCCTTATTCGGGGATGCCTTCCTACGTCTCGGTTCTTCTTCGTCTCTTGGGGTCCATATCCCCAATTTCTCATATGGACGCTCCTGGCCGGGATGTTTTCTTTAGTTGCTATGGTTCTTTCCCCTCCATAGAGGGAGATGATTCTTTAGATTCTTTGCTACTCTAGCTTCGTAGCTCCTTCCGTTCTGCCAAGTAGCAGGCACGTTCTGTTACCTGATCTCCTCGTACTGTCCCGATTCCACCATCAGTTGGGAATTTCAAAAGCAAACACCAGGGAGCAATACATGCCCTAAATTCAGCTAGGGTCGGTCGTCCTAGAAATGAATTATACTAGGAGCTGATGTTCATTACAACAAATGGAAGAATACTAACTTTTATGCGATCTCCATCTCCCAATTCTACTGATAGCTTGACCTGGCCGACAGGTTCAGTGGACGCTCCATTGAAACCGCGTATCTGGTCAGTACACGGCTCCAAGTATTTCAACACCAGCTTCATCTGGTCATAAGATTATTTAAATAAATTGTTCACCGAGCTTTCATTGTCGATTAGAACCTTTTGCACCATAGTTGGGCCGATAATGGCTGTTATTATGAATGGATCGAAGGTTGATGCCTCAATACTGATCGACTCCCGATAACGGAAGATGGTGTCATCGATCATCGTCATTCTTTGCTTGATGGGACTTGCAACTTCAGGGGTGCTTGTTTCTCTAACTTCCAAATGCTTTGTAGAATTTACATAACATTCCATGGACCAAATATCATATCCCGCGGGATGTGGTCCTCCAACAATGGCGTTAATCACAATCCCCTTTCCCTTCTCTTGAGCAGTAGCTTGAGTCGTTTCTGACTTTGTTTGGGTACCTAAGTCCCTTGCCCCTGTCTCTCAGGGATGATTTATATTCATCAAGTTTCCCATCCTGAATCAACTTCTCGACAATGTCCCGAAGATGTCAGCATTCATTAGTCGTAATGCCCGTAAATTTCATGAAATAAACAAAACTCTCCAGTCGCCCATTCCTTCTCGGTACGCTCACGCAAGGGTGGCTTCTTATACTGGACTGTGCTACAAGTATCGAGACAAACATTTTCCAACGTGTCGTTCAATGCTGCGTAAGTTTAAAAAACCTATAACTGGGGTTGTTTTCAAGAATTCCCAATTTGTCTAGGGATTCCATTGGCTTCATTTGATCCGTCAACATTTCGCTTACCACGATTCCACACATTCACTTCTACCTTTCATGAATTATCCCAGATTGCTTGACTACGACATTGCTCTGAATTGGCTTGGTAGATGCATCTTTAGGCCCATTCTCCTCATCTAGATGTGCATCCTCCTGCTTCAGCTGGATGTGAGCTTTTTCATAGAGTGCTTTGATTGATTTTGGCGGCTTCTCAATTAAATATTTCCCGAACTCCATTCTCTTATCAATACCATCGACCATGGCCATCAAGACGGTCTCATAATTAGGGTTGCTTACTTTGGTGGCTGCCCGATTAAACCGATTGAGGTAGCTCCTCAAGGACTCGCCCTTCCCTGTTTGACTGTTGAAAGAGTCATAACGTGTTTCGATTTAGATGCATGGAGACGGAACTGGTTCAAGAACTTTTTACTCAAGTCTTTGAAGCTCGGGACATGCCTGGGAGGTAGGCAGATGAACCACATGAGTGCCACCCTGCTTAAGAAAATTGGAAAGGCTTTACATTTGATGGTTTATGGGGCTACTACCACCTCCATATTCCATGAGTATCTAATCAAATGTTGTTGTGGGTCACTGGTTCCATCGTAATGGTTTATTTAGGGCATATTGAACCTTCTGGGGAATTCAGCGTGTAAGATGTCACCAGTGAATGGCATATGACTTCGGTTGACTCTCCGGTCTTCATTCTTATACCCTCTGATGTCATTCATGATCTTCCATACCATAACAGTCAGATTTGGAGGAATGACTGTGTCTCGATCAGCTTCGTCAACCGACCGACCTCTCTTGGTTCTTTCCACAAGCAACGTCGTATGACCTGCCGGTCGGGCAGTCCTTCCTTCTCCTCGGGCATCTCGGTTGATCACAAGATTCCGGGGGGATGAATAGGGTCTCGATCAACTTTGGTAGTATTTTGGTAAGCAGGCGGAGAGGCACCTCATTTTGGTTGGGGTTTAAGGTCGACGACTCCTATTTCGGCTAAGTCAGCCTGGGTTTGT
Source organism: Allium sativum (assembly GCA_030737875.1). Lineage (NCBI taxonomy): Eukaryota > Viridiplantae > Streptophyta > Magnoliopsida > Asparagales > Amaryllidaceae > Allium > Allium sativum. The sequence goes on along the minus strand of CM060923.1, from coordinate 387,122,683 downwards.
TTCACTGTCCCCAATTGGTTTGAACATCCTTCCAGATGCAACTAACGAATATTTTCGGCTCTTTCTAGCGGTCATTGAGGTTGACGTCGGTCTCTGCTTCCCCCGGATGATGATAAGTTCTTCGAGTTTTGGTCTAGACGATGAGGGGGGACTTAGTAATCCCCAGGCTTCTAAGCTTGATGATTTCTGAATTCCTACCACTGCCTTGACATGTAGTTCATATCCTACCGCATGGTAGCATTATCCTGAGGATATGCCTTCAGGACATCCATTGTTTCCCAGAGAAGATTCAACACGATCATGAACTCATCATGGGTGGCAAAAGCTGAGGAAGAAGATGGATCTGTTGCGGAAGGTTGCACTGGAGGAGGTAATGCAAGTTGACTCGAAGTGGGTCCAAGAGCATTCGATCCACCGGCTGCACCAGCAGATGTCCCGGATTGTGGTTGCTTCCCGATATTGCGGGTAGATTTTGCAGCCATAACTCAGCAATATGAAAAAAGGTAGTATTTCGTCTCGGACTTGGTCATCCGAAAGTAGAGCAAAAATCTGTATTAGGCTGAGAATATCAGTTCTCAATGAAAGCACCATAGTGTTGACACCAAAAATTCGTACAACACCCAAAGAAAAGGTTTTGTAGAGAATTAATGAAGACAAATGATTGCAAAACTGGAAATAGTGGAAATCACACACTATTTTAAAGTGGTTCAGTGTTAACGAGCCTACATCCACTTTATAATCTCTTATATACTTTATCAACTATCACAGTTGGAATAGTTACAATGGCAATATAAGAAGGGATTGATATATATTCAAGAATGGAAATGCTACCCAATTCCCCAAAAGTCCTTTCTTCTAAGTACAGAAAGGGTATTTATAGACAATACAATACTTAAGTTGGATGTAATACATGTAATACGATCGAAGATAATAGGAAAGCATGAAGAGGCATTCTCCCCATATGGAATCAACATGATTTGGATCTATAATGACAAGTGGCAGCTGATCCGGTATATCGGACAGCTTGGAATAGATGATGTTGGGCACGAGCTATTCTACATGCAGATATTTGGTTTGGGATCAGGTATGGCTTGACTCGGTTGGCTCGATCATGGCAGGTTCCAACCGGGGTGCGTACTAAGTCTCTGCATTAAGATTAAAGGGCTTGGGCCAGATTGCTCGCCAGTCGGTCCATCTCTACATAACAACTATCCAGTTTAGGTTCCTTGACATAGGTACATAACGTCGATGAGCCTTGATGGTGTCGTCAAAAGGCCCATCAACATTTGGGTTGTTTAATATTGTCTATATAAATAAATTTTGGATAATTTTTGATGTTTCTATGGAATGACTTTCGATGATTCTCTTTTGCTTGCGTTAAGGTGATTTGTTCGACCATGATGCTTCTTCGTAACTCCCAATTAAAACATGTTTTGGATTCGATTTCTGATTTCTACACCTGATTGTGAGTCCCATAGTTTAAATATGATTTCTAGTTTCAACTTACCCAAGTGTGATCTCGGGGTTTCTGTGACAACCCGCACCGCACCAACTGACATTTACTTCAAAAGTGCGCTGTACACATGTCCAATTAGCACGGAACGGTCGTCAGAAGGAAAGAAAGAAGACGAAGAATCAACAAGGAACCTGCAGAATGTCTCACAGCGCGTAGAACAAAATATAATAACAACATACTTGACATAAAACAGGTGAGACAATGCATAAGCTGAAAACAAACTATCATAGCAGCGGAAAATCCAAATACAGCTTATGTTCCACATCATCATTATTACAACTTTTCAAACTGTCTCTAAAGGTAAAAGCAAGATAAAGGAGGTACACTACTAATGCCCAAGTAGTGACCACCAACGACACAGGGAGAATATCTATATATATCATACGTGGAAGCCTCCTGCTCGCCTCTAAATCAGCTACTCGTGCATCACCAGCAAACCTGTCTCTAGTCTACTCGTGAGAGCACCCAGAGTAATAAGAAGAGACATAAAACTCTGGGTCAGACAAAAAGTCTGGTATGAGCGATAAGCAACAAAACAGAACAATAACAGGTATAATCCAATCATACCTGAACCTGGACCTACAACCAAAGAGTTAGCACTACATACCGCACAATACTCTAAGGTGCCACTAAACAGATGGTGTAAAGAATACGGGGGTGGGGTTGTGCATGTCGCAATGATGGCAAACAAATCAAACATAGCATCCATCATCACATCTCTCACTCGGTGCGTAAAGCATACGATATCCACTACCCTGGTCACCTATCCATTAGGCCATGACGGAATCCAATCCCATACATCTATCGCTACAAGCCCACTATCCGTCTCTCAGTGGCGAACCAAAGTTATGAATACCGACAACCCCTTTGCGCACGTCCCGCAGCCAAGCCCAACTCATGAAGTCGACTCGTTGGTTCCCAACTGGATCCTGAGCTCTAACTTCTTATTTGGACTCCCTTTGCATCATGGGTTATTGGTCTTCTTCTTTTACTTTGCTTCGGATCGTACTCCCATCGGGTTCGGATCGTCGTCATCACCCCTGGCGGGTCGGGTCGGGCCCTTCGAGTCCAATCGCCATACATCGGTTCCGTTCGGAGGTGGCTATGCGGGTCGGGTCGGGGTGGCCTTCCTCCAGCGGTTCGGATCGGAATGCTTCATCACCTCGGATTGGGTCGAGTTCCTCTAGTTCTTCCATAGCGCATCGGTTCGAGTCGGGTAACATGATTCGGATCGTGGACTCTCCAGGTAAGCGGATCGGTCCGGAGATTAATGCTCCCATCGGTTCGGAGAAGACTACACGGGTCGGATCGGAGAAGATGCTCCACTAGCAGTTCGTGGGGAAGGGCTTCACAACGGTTCGGTTCGGCCTCCCATCCGATCCGATCCGGTTCGGTAACCGTAAAAACCCGTAACTTCCCCGTAAAGGAAAGTGTCGGATAGTTCGAGAACAAGCCACAACAGAACGCATACAAAAGAACATTTCATTGTATATTACAACAATGCATCAGATTACAAGAATATACAAAGTATAAATGAATATTACACAGAAATGTCAGAGATTTAAATTACATTTAAATACATCGCAGCGGAAAATAATACAATACACAACTAGAAGAGATATACGGATACAAAGCTTTCCGGATATCGTTCCAGCTGTAAACCAGGATCCTGTGAATATAAATCTGCAAAACCAAAACTACTAGCTGCCCGTGTCAAAATAAGGGCACCCAGAGTTTAGGTTAAAACAATAAACTCCAGGTCAGTCATGGGACTGGTGTGAGAACTAAAACAGTTAATCTTTATTTTTAAAGTTAGGTAAATCAAGGGACCACGCCGTATAACACGGAACGGGTTTCCTCCCAAGAACACCAGTGCATAAAACAACAACGCAATGCTAATAAAAAAAATGAAGCTATTATAAGACCCAGGTCCTATCACACAATGCAATGCAAGCCGGGGGATAGGGTTTTTACCATATAATAGCCAAGAATGCTTGATACGTTTAAAAGAAATCATTTGATACTATTATAAGTGTATAGTATATAAAACAACTTCAAATCATAAGTATCAATCATAGACGGCATGAATGACCCATACCATTATGTCGCCATATATAAGTTTACAATCAAAACCGCAATGTCGTATTGGAAGTTGGGTTATCATTTATGGTATGAACCGAGGCTAGGGGTAAGATCCTCACCGATTCGAGACTGTCTAGTCCGAGCCTCAGGAACAGCCGCAACTGCCCCATGGATCGTCAGGGCCGGTCCACCGATGTGGATTATTATGCCTGAACACTGCGTTTCCCCACCCTTTGGGGCGTAAGCCTGGCCCGTCAGCCGACCAGAAGCATCGGCCGAAACCGATATCACGAGGCGCCTCACTTTTCAGCAAGTAATAATAAGCAACATCCACATGAGTCAAACTCGTCAGCCAGTTCAAGCACTGACGCCACTCCTAACTAGAAAGAAACGCATGTCCTCCCTGAGGTCCGTCTCCCGTTTTTAGTTCATACCGGGTGTGATACTCGCGAATCAACGTTACACAAAGCTACGCCACACAAGGCCGTGCTTTGATCATCAACCACAAGACTTTGCTTTTCAACAAAAGCCTTGATCCATGCAACTCAGCATGCCACATTGTCAGTCCATACTGTACCACTGATTTCTGCCAATATATAACCTCTAGGCTCGTACGTCTCAGAGAAGGGTGTATAGCAAGAGAATAAATTCTCTGCCACCAAACAGATATATATTTAGCAGAGATCACCAATACAGTATAAAGGAATACAACGTCAGACACACAGTCCATTTACAAGTCCGTTCTGGGTCTGAACGAAACCGGAGGCACTTTCCTCGCATATCCATCCATCTCCAAGTACGTCTGGACGACCACCAACTATTTCCATCCTCTTGGGTGTACAGCCCAATCAGGATCGTCGTTAATTATCCAAACGATGTGAAGACTTCCGGTCTTCAACCACCGTCTTCATCTTCGACGTATCGTCGAATCGGTTATTCAGAATGGGTATAAACACGGCCTTTCCGAACAACCCGCGTATATTAAAAACAAATGTTACATAAACACAACATACGCCTCATTCCAATTCATTAGTTACTAACCGTAAATTAATCAAGAGAATAATTCCCCAATTATTAACCCCAAAGGCCGAAACCAACATCAGATCAATATCCAGAAAACCATTCTGCTTGGCTAACCGACAGTTAGTTTCTAAATTTCACACTCATAGGGAAAGGTTCCCATTAATTTTATCCAAGATAAATTCCTTGAATTTATTCTTTAATCTATTTTTGAATATCAATTCAAACTAGTCGGGATTAGCGAACCTTACCGAAGTAATCATTTGTTTTAATTTCCCAATCCCAACCTATTCATCCCATGAAGTAAAACTGGTTATACTTCATATCTAACACCACGGTGTTATCGGTAAATTCAATTACCATTTCACGTTCAAATCTAATTAAAGATTTATCTATCGCCTGGAGCAAAACTGGTGGTACTCCATTTTCGATCTTTTCAATCTAATTAAAGATTCATTAAAACTCCACTTAGTTTTAATCTTTAACTGGGTTAAAGAATCAGTGTCATTTAAAACACAGTTCACGATAAACCCAAAATCACATTCATTAATTATCGGGTTAAAGAACGAGTGTTATTTAAAACACTGTCCACGATAAACCCAAAAATCAATATCAATTCAATCCCAATTAAATATTATTTAATTGGTACACTTCATTAAATATAAAATAAAAAGATTTAATCTTTTCTCAACTGGGTTCAAGAACAGTGTTAGTGAAGACACCATTCACGAGAAACCCAAATCACATTTGATATTCAATACAAGGCTCTGAATAGAAAATATATCGGCTTATATTCAATATGAAATTCTACGACTAACAAATGTCGTATTGGAAATAACGATATAAATATATATCTTTCAAATTTCCGTAACAACATCTGTATAATCACGAATTCCAACATCGAAATATTCCGAAGACAATTTCGATTCAAATCCACTCCAATGCAATCATTGGAAATTCTGGTTATTTTTAAAACCCTTTTCAAGTTCAATTTATTTACTTAAAAATAAATAGAATTATAGTTCTAGTTCAAAACTAGTTCATTTCGATAAAAATCTATTTTTATCTTTTCAAATATGGAGTTTTTCATCCCAATTTTCCCCAAATCATTTCTTATGATTTTACAAAAATTATTACTATTTTTAATAATTTTATCAAGGCCCGTACAGTTGATTTCCATCAACGGCCATCGAACTGCACTTACAGCGACCTTTTTCAAATTTGATTTGGACATAATTCCAAATCCAACCGTTAGATTTCTAATTTCTAATATTCGTTAGAAAGCTCTTTTCGATACGAACCCAACGGTTCCGGTTTTAGGAGAATCCGACGGTCGGATCTCCCGTAATGTCCGTTTGAAATAAATGGTCGAAATTCACGAACTGCCGCGGCGCGTTCTATTCAGGCCATTATGTTATATATATAATATATATATCGTCGATTTCTATTTAAAACGAATTATATAAATAGTTTTAAATTCGTTTCAAAAGCAATTTCAACTTCCATTTCAATTCAAATCAAAATTGAATTCTTCTTTATAAATTCGTTTTAAAATTCATTTCTATTCAATTCAAATTTCAATTCAATTTGAATTCATTTCAATTTGTTTCCAATTCAATTCGATTCGAATTCGTTTCGTTTGCTATTCAATTGAAATCAAATTCGTTTTCCATTTCAATTCGAATTCATTATATATTCAATTCATTTCGAAATCGTTTTATATTCAATTCATTTCGAAATCGTTATATATTCAATTCATTTCGATTTCGTTTCAAAATATGCATTTTCGAAATCACTTTTCAATATGCATTTTAAAATGAATAAAATCGATATAAATATCGTTCACGTCAAAATGGCGTCAATCTAACCAACACGGCTTCATATATTTCTATTTTCAAATATTCTATTCAACAAATGAATATTTATTTTTGTCAACACACGACTAATCTCAACGAACGAGTACTGTCCACGTGTGACAATTTTTGTTAAATTATTTCGTTCAACACATGACTAATCTCAACGGATGAGTACAGTCAACACATGAACCTTTATTTTATATTGATAAAGATGCAAATTTTATTATTAAAATATTTCGTTCAACACATGACTAATCTCAACGAATGAGTACAGTCAACACATGAACTTTTATGTTATAATATTCTTTATTTTCTAAATTGGAATGAGGCCCAATCAATCACCATATAAAATTAATTATATGGATTTCCATACATCACACGCATATAATAGCATTGAAAAATAATCAACCATCAACCAAAGTGCACTACACTGTATAAGCATCAAATATAGATATTTAACGCTTAAAACAGCCTGTCAATCAATCGATCGACATATTTAATCAATCAGGATGAGTGAACTTCAAATTTCATCCCAACACCCGTGTAGGGTTTCAAACCATCAAACACAGATTTTAGTTGTGCAGTTGGGCGATGTGTAAAATTTATCGTCCCAATCAATGTCATTCAAATAGGTGTACATAAACAAACCGTCCGGTTTGTAAATGAATATTTTATTTATTCACATTCACTATATTCTTATTCACGTTAAAAATTATATTTTTAACGATAAAACATTTTATTTTAACATATGAATTTCTATTCATTTCATTCTTTAAATAAAATGATATTTTTATTTTTCTAACTTATTTTAGAAAATTTCGGCGGCATAACGGCACGATACTAGAAACGGGACGAGGCCTAGCCTTATCCCCGGTCTAGTGAAGGCCCACGCCATTCACACATCAATCAAATCAATTTATTTCACCAAACAATTCAATTTCAAATCAAATCATCTAACTAATCTATGCAATCAAACAAACAAGTCCATGGTCTGTGGACGATTGTGTCGGGTGCTACTAAGCACCGTCTGCATCCTAGTATATATATATATATAACTAGAAAAAGAAATTGAAAGGTGAGAAATTCTCATAGATAGCTATCCAATCATCTTGACTCTTCTTTGATAGAAATCTTCATCGTTATCGCATCTTTGTCATCTTCGTTGCTGTAACCACTACATATGAAAAATCGAATTTTTACTTCGCTATTCCATATATAAAAATCGAATTTTTACTTTGCTATTCAATATATAAAAATCGAATTTTTACTTTGCTATTCAATATATAAAAATCGAAATTTTACTTTTCTATTCAATATATAAAAATCGAATTTTTATCTTGTTATTCAATCTATAAAAATCGAATTTTTATCTTGTTATTCAATCTATAAAAATCGAATTTTTACTACGATGTCATATAGATAAAAATTCCGTTTCAAAAATATAGATTTCGCCTTTATAAAAATAAAGATTTCTCCTTTTCAAAAATAAAGTTTTCGCCTTTCAAATATAAAGTTTATATTTTTCTCGAAGTAAAAATCATATTTTTACTTCACTACTCATATCAAAATAACGTCTTTTCATATTTAAAAATATCGCCTTTTCATATTTAAAAAAATCGCCTTTTCATATTTAAAAATATCGCCTTTTCATATTTAAAAATATCGCCTTTTCATATTTTTATTTTTATCATCTATATAGTAAAGACCATATTTTTAATACTTTAAAAATATAAAAATCATATTTTTAACTTCTCGCTTATATAAAAATTATATTTTTAACCTTCCTATAATATAAAAAATCCTATTTTTAATACTCTACCTATATAAAAATAATATTTTTATATCATCTACTATATAAAGATCATATCTTTAATTAGTTATAAGTATAAAAATCATATTTTTATACCTTTTAAAATAATTTCAACTTATCAAAAATGGTTTCTTTCAACGATAAAAATCATTTCTTTTTACCAAAAAAAAAATCAAATCTTTTTCTAAGTAAAAATCTAATTCTTTTGTTTATAAAAATCAGTTTTTATAATAAATAAATATATTATCTTTTCATAAATAAATAAATTCGTTGATTACCTTTATTAACCCCTTAAACCCGTCATTAGCTTAAAACAGTCTTCATCTTCCACTTTTCGACCTCCAGAACTGACGAGCCAGCCTTCGAAGATCAGCACCCCAACCCACGAGCAGCTTCAAGTCGTGGAGGGGCCGGCGAGAGGTCAGGTGGTCTTCGTTGGCGATGAAGGGGGGAGCAGGTTGCTCGAACAAGGCTGGAGGAGGGGTTTCAGGCGACGGGCGGGTCTTTGGGGTTGCTTGGCGTCGCGAGCTCGAGGAAGAAGAGGGCGAGGCAGAGGAGGAAGGGGGCACGCCGCCAGAGAGGAGGCGCGGTGGTTTAGGGGGGCGGCGACGAGTTTCCCCCCCGTCCGCCTCTATCTCCCCTTTTTTTGTTTTTTTTTTTGTTATTTCGTTTTCAGTTCTGAAAGAAAAGAGGGGGGGCCAAGGTATAGGAGAAGATATTTTTTTATTATTTTAAATGCAAAAATTTGGCTTTTACATACGACCTCAAAACGAGGCCCACCGCCTGTCGTCCATAGCGTATTACCCCCATTCCGAACACAATGGGATATGTATCGCAAGCTGATTCGATCGCTTGAATCAGTTTCCGTCAAAATCTACATATAACTCTATATATTGAATTTGAACGCGCATTTCAATTTACCGGGGTCACATACTAACTAGGAAAATTCCCGAAAAATATTTTCTAGCTTCGTATTGACGATACGGTCCTAACAAAACTAGTTTCATCGAATTCTGAGACCGTTGGAAAAATGGCCATTTTCCAGTCGATTAAAATCAACTGAAACTGGTCAAACGCGTTTTACTTTACCACGCTCACATAATGATTCGAAAAATTATGAAATTTGAAATCTAGCAATAACTTTACATCCCGGATCCAACAAAAGTGGTTTCGTCGAAATCCGAGGTCATTTGCAAAATGTCCATTTTTAAGGGCCTGAATTCCATAGCGACTATTCAGAATTTTCAACTGGACATATCTTTTGATTCCCGCTATGAAATTTTGATTTCTCGGATTCGTTGGAAAGATATTCTCAATTAGATCCTATTGTTTTTGGTTTCACTAAAATCCGGATTGTTTTGCACCCGGTACGTTCAATTGAAGTTTGAAATCGAATTATCGAACTACCGCGCCATTTTCAATTCTATTTAAAATTATATATATAATTATTTATATTCTAACGACGACGTATATAAATATATATGTCGAATTCAATTCTAAACATTTTTCTCGTCGATATTATTTAAAATAATCTATTTTAAATAATCAAAATTCGCTAAAATCGCCAAAATAAAAATTTTAAACTGGCCCAGATTTTCGGGTTGTTACAATCTCCCCCACTTAAAACTTTTCGTCCCCGAAAAGGAACAAAGTCGAAAGTGGTTTGATTAATCAACTCTACGTTCGATCTGGCTTCCATTCTCCAACTTTTCAGTTTCTGAGAATTTTCAAAAATTTGGCTAACACCCTAAATTTTCGAAAAATTTCGCCATAACCTCCCCTGCACCGGGAGCATCGGGGAATTTCAAATAGCTTCCCCGGTCCTTCTAATCTCAAAAAGAAAAAGAAAAGCCAAGCGGCTAGCCCATAGGCTCATAAAATCATCATCACCCAAACAAAACAGTAAATTATGTAGTGAACATGTACCTATTTGTCGGGCAAACAAATTTTATTCTTTGCTCTAGCCTCCTTGCTATGACCTGTTCAATGTAAGTACAAGTATATGCAAGAAAACGCAACCAATTTTCAATATAATTCAATATGTGATTCAATTAGGCTAAATGGCTAAGAATTAGCAAACAAATAAACAAACAACCCAAACATCAATTAATTAGTGAATTAGAGTTTCAAATTCATAATTTTGATACATATACAAAAATCATGTTTTTGATGCCAAATCACAACAATAGGCCCTATCTAATTTTGGTTCTCACACCAGTCAGTTGGAAATATATAGAAATCCCACTTTCGTCTCACGAACATAAATTCTAATGATGGAGCTCCATCATCAAAATCATCTCCGGGCGATTAGAGTGTGATTCTATATCTATCCAGTATATTAAAACTTCAAATACACGTTTGCAAGGCGTTTATGCAAAATCTTTATATACTGGACTGTCCAAATCAATACAAATAAATAATCAAATACGAATAATTGATTTAAATTTTCAAAACAAAATTGGTTTTCATTTTAAAAATATACTCTTCACACTCGTCCTAGGATACTACTGATCCCATCTCTAACGAGTCATCCCCATTGGATATTACTAACCCAATATCTGATGAATTCTTTCGTATAGTTCTAATGTGCCTTGTTCTCTGAGCTTTGTAAACCAAAGCTCTGATACCAACTGTGAAAACCAGTAACTTCCCCGTAAAGGAAAGTGTCAGATAGTTCGAGAACAAGCCACAACAGAACGCATACAAAAGAACATTTCATTGTATATTACAACAATGCATCAGATTACTAGAATATACAGAGTATAAATGAATATTACACAGAAATGTCAGAGATTTAAATTACATTTAAATACATCGCAGCGGAAAATAATACAATACACAACTAGAAGAGATATACGGATACAAAGCTTTCCGGATATCGTTCCAGCTGTAAACCAGGATCCTGTGAATATAAATCTGCAAAACCAAAACTACTAGCTGCCCGTGTCAAAATAAGGGCACCCAGAGTTTAGGTTAAAATAATAAACTCCAGGTCAGTCATGGGACTGGTGTGAGAACTAAAACAGTTAATCTTTATTTTTAAAGTTAGGTAAATCAAGGGACCACGCCGTATAACACGGAACGGGTTTCCTCCCAAGAACACCAGTGCATAAAACAACAGCGCAATGCTAAATAAAGAAAAATGAAGCTATTATAAGACCCAGGTCCTATCACACAATGCAACGCAAGCCGGGGGATAGGGTTTTTACCTTATAATAGCCAAGAATGCTTGATACGTTTAAAAGAAATCATTTGATACTATTATAAGTGTATATTGTATAAAACAACTTCAAAACATAAGTATCAATCATAGACGGCATGAATGACCCATACCACTATGTCGCCATATATAAGTTTACAATCAAAACCGCAATGTCGTATTGGAAGTTGGGTTATCATTTATGGTATGAACCGAGGCTAGGGGCAAGATCCTCACCGATTCGAGACTGTCTAGTCCGAGCCTCAGGAACAGCCGCAACTGCCACATGGATCGTCAGGGCCGGTCCACCGATGTGGATTATTATGCCTGAACACTGCGTTTCCCCGCCCTTTGGGGCGTAAGCCTGGCCCGTCAGCCGACCAGAAGCATCGGCCGAAACCGATATCACGAGGCGCCTCGCTTTTCAGCAAGTAATAATAAGCAACATCCACATGAGTCAAACTCGTCAGCCAGTTCAAGCACTGACGCCACTCCTAACTAGAAAGAAACGCATGTCCTCCCTGAGGTCCGTCTCCCGTTTTTAGTTCATACCGGGTGTGATACTCGCGAATCAACATTACACAAAGCTACGCCACATAAGGCCGTGCTTTGATCATCAACCACAAGACTTTGCTTTTCAACAAAAGCCTTGATCCATGCAACTCAGCATGCCACATTGTCAGTCCATACTGTACCACTGATTTCTGCCAATATATAACCTCTAGGCTCGTACGTCTCAGAGAAGGGTGTATAGCAAGAGAATAAATTCTCTGCCACCAAACAGATATATATTTAGCAGAGATCACCAATACAGTATAAAGGAATACAACGTCAGACACACAGTCCATTTACAAGTCCGTTCTGGGTCTGAACGAAACCGGAGGCACTTTCCTCGCATATCCATCCATCTCCAAGTACGTCTGGACGACCACCAACTATTTCCATCCTCTTGGGTGTACAGCCCAATCAGGATCGTCGTTAATTATCCAAACGATGTGAAGACTTCCGGTCTTCAACCACCGTCTTCATCTTCGACGTATCGTCGAATCGGTTATTCAGAATGGGTATAAACACGGCCTTTCCGAACAACCCGCGTATATTAAAAACAAATGTTACATAAACACAACATACGCCTCATTCCAATTCATTAGTTACTAACCGTAAATTAATCAAGAGAATAATTCCCCAATTATTAACCCCAAAGGCCGAAACCAACATCAGATCAATATCCAGAAAACCATTCTGCTTGGCTAACCGACAGTTAATTTCTAAATTTCACACTCATAGGGAAAGGTTCCCATTAATTTTATCCAAGATAAATTCCTTGAATTTATTCTTTAATCTATTTTTGAATATCAATTCAAACTAGTCGGGATTAGCGAACCTTACCGAAGTAATCATTTGTTTTAATTTCCCAATCCCAACCTATTCATCCCATGAAGTAAAACTGGTTATACTTCATATCTAACACCACGGTGTTATCGGTAAATTCAATTACCATTTCACGTTCAAATCTAATTAAAGATTTAACTATCGCCTGGAGCAAAACTGGTGGTACTCCATTTTCGATCTTTTCAATCTAATTAAAGATTCATTAAAACTCCACTTAGTTTTAATCTTTAACTGGGTTAAAGAATCAGTGTCATTTAAAACACAGTTCACGATAAACCCAAAATCACATTCATTAATTATCGGGTTAAAGAACGAGTGTTATTTAAAACACTGTCCACGATAAACCCAAAAATCAATATCAATTCAATCCCAATTAAATATTATTTAATTGGTACACTTCATTAAATCTAAAATAAAAAGATTTAATCTTTTCTCAACTGGGTTCAAGAACAGTGTTAGTGAAGACACCATTCACGACAAACCCAAATCACATTTGATATTCAATACAAGGCTCTGAATAGAAAATATATCGGCTTATATTCAATATGAAATTCTACGACTAACAAATGTCGTATTGGAAATAACGATATAAATATATATCTTTCAAATTTCCGTAACAACATCTGTATAATCACGAATTCCAACATCGAAATATTCCGAAGACAATTTCGATTCAAATCCACTCCAATGCAATCATTGGAAATTCTGGTTATTTTTAAAACCCTTTTCAAGTTCAATTTATTTACTTAAAAATAAATAGAATTATAGTTCTAGTTCAAAACTAGTTCATTTCGATAAAAATCTATTTTTATCTTTTCAAATATGGAGTTTTTCATCCCAATTTTCCCCAAATCATTTCTTATGATTTTACAAAAATTATTACTATTTTTAATAATTTTATCAAGGCCCGTACAGTTGATTTCCATCAACGGCCATCGAACTGCACTTACAGCGACCTTTTTCAAATTTTATTTGGACATAATTCCAAATCCAACCGTTAGATTTCTAATTTCTAATATTCGTTAGAAAGATCTTTTCGATACGAACCCAACAGTTCCGGTTTTAGGAGAATCCGACGGTCGGATCTCCCGTAATGTCCGTTTGAAATAAATGGTCGAAATTCACGAACTGCCGCGGCGCGGCGCTTTCTATTCAGGCCATTATATTATATATATAATATATATATATATCGTCGATTTCTATTTAAAACGAATTATATAAATAGTTTTAAATTCGTTTCAAAAGCAATTTCAACTTCCATTTCAATTCAAATCAAAATTGAATTCTTCTTTATAAATTCGTTTTAAAATTCATTTCTATTCAATTCAAATTTCAATTCAATTTGAATTCATTTCAATTTGTTTCCAATTCAATTCGATTCGAATTCGTTTCGTTTGCTATTCAATTGAAATCAAATTCGTTTTCCATTTCAATTTGAATTCATTATATATTCAATTCATTTCGAAATCGTTTTATATTCAATTCATTTCGAAATCGTTATATATTCAATTCATTTCGATTTCGTTTCAAAATATGCGTTTTTGAAATCACTTTTCAATATGCATTTTAAAATGAATAAAATCGATATAAATATCGTTCACGTCAAAATGGCGTCAATCTAACCAACACGGCTTCATATATTTCTATTTTCAAATATTATATTCAACAAATGAATATTTATTTTTGTCAACACACGACTAATCTCAACGAATGAGTACTGTCCACGTGTGACAATTTTTGTTAAATTATTTTGTTCAACACATGACTAATCTCAACGGATGAGTACAGTCAACACATGAACCTTTATTTTATATTGATAAAGATGCAAATTTTATTATTAAAATATTTCGTTCAACACATGACTAATCTCAACGAATGAGTACAGTCAACACATGAACTTTTATGTTATAATATTCTTTATTTTCTAAATTGGAATAAGGCCCAATCAATCACCATATAAAATTAATTATATGGATTTCCATACATCACACGCATATAATAGCATTGAAAAATAATCAACCATCAACCAAAGTGCACTACACTGTATAAGCATCAAATATAGATATTTAACGCTTATAACAGTCTATCAATCAATCGATCGACATATTTAATCAATCAGGATGAGTGAACTTCAAATTTCATCCCAACACCCGTGTGGGGTTTCAAACCATCAAACACAGATTTTAGTTGTGCAGTTGAGCGATGTGTAAAATTTATCGTCCCAATCAATGTCATTCAAATAGGTGTACATAAACAAACCGTCCGGTTTGTAAATGAATATTTTATTTATTCACATTCACTATATTCTTATTCACGTTAAAAATTATATTTTTAACGATAAAACATATTATTTTAACATATGAATTTCTATTCATTTCATTCTTTAAATAAAATGATATTTTTATTTTTCTAACTTATTTTAGAAAATTTCGGCGGCATAACGGCACGATACTAGAAACGGGACGAGGCCTAGCCTTATCCCCGGTCTAGTGAAGGCCCACGCCATTCACACATCAATCAAATCATTTTATTTCACCAAACAATTCAATTTCAAATCAAATCATCTAACTAATCTATGCAACCAAACAAACAAGTCCATGGTCTGTGGACGATTGTGTCGGGTGCTACTAAGCACCGTCTGCATCCTAGTATATATACATAACTAGAAAAAGAAATTGAAAGGTGAGAAATTCTCACAGATAGCTATCCAATCATCTTGACTCTTCTTTGATAGAAATCTTCATCGTTATCGCATCTTTGTCATCTTCGTTGCTGTAACCACAACATATGTAAAAATCGAATTTTTACTTCGCTATTCCATATATAAAAATCGAATTTTTACTTTGCTATTCAATATATAAAAATCGAATTTTTACTTTGCTATTCAATATATAAAAATCGTATTTTTACTTTGCTATTCAATATATAAAAATCGGATTTTTATCTTGTTATTCAATCTATAAAAATCGAATTTTTATCTTGTTATTCAATCTATAAAAATCGAATTTTTACTACGATGTCATATAGATAAAAATTCCGTTTCAAAAATATAGATTTCGCCTTTATAAAAATAAAGATTTCTCAAAAATAAAGTTTTCGCCTTTCAAATATAAAGTTTATATTTTTCTCGAAGTAAAAATCATATTTTTACTTCACTACTCATATCAAAATATCGTCTTTTCATATTTAAAAATATCGCCTTTTCATATTTAAAAATATCGCCTTTTCATATTTAAAAATATCACCTTTTCATATTTAAAAATATCGCCTTTTCATATTTAAAAATATCGCCTTTTCATATTTTTATTTTTATCATCTATATAGTAAAGACCATATTTTTAATACTTTAAAAATATAAAAATCATATTTTTAACTTCTCGCTTATATAAAAATTATATTTTTAACCTTCCTATAATATAAAAAATCCTATTTTTAATACTCTACCTATATAAAAATAATATTTTTATATCATCTACTATATAAAGATCATATCTTTAATTAGTTATAAGTATAAAAATCATATTTTTATACCTTTTAAAAATAATTTCAACTTATCAAAAATGGTTTCTTTCAACGATAAAAATCATTTCTTTTTACCAAAAAAAAATCAAATCTTTTTCTAAGTAAAAATCTAATTCTTTTGTTTATAAAAATCAGTTTTTATAATAAATAAATATATTATCTTTTCATAAATAAATAAATTCGCTGATTACCTTTATTAACCCCTTAAACCCGTCATTAGCTTAAAACAGTCTTCATCTTCCACTTTTCGACCTCCAGAACTGACGAGCCAGCCTTCGAAGATCAGCACCCCAACCCACGAGCAGCTTCAAGTCGTGGAGGGGCCTGCGAGAGGTCAGGTGGTCTTCGTTGGCGATGAAGGGGGGAGCAGGTTGCTCGAACAAGGCTGGAGGAGGGGTTTCAGGCGACGGGCGGGGTCTTTGGGGTTGCTTGGCGTCGCGAGCTCGAGGAAGAAGAGGACGAGGCAGAGGAGGAAGGGGGCACGCCGCCAGAGAGGAGGCGCGGTGGTTTAGGGGGGCGGCGACGAGTTTCCCCCCCCCCCCCCCCCCGTCCGCCTCTATCTCCCCTTTTTTTGTTTTTTTTCGTTTTCAGTTCTGAAAGAAAAGAGGGGGGGCCAAGGTATAGGAGAAGATTTTTTTAATTATTATTTTAAATGCAAAAAGTTGACTTTTACATACGACCTCAAAACGAGGCCCACCGCCTGTCGTCCATAGCGTATTACCCCCATTCCGAACACAATGGGATATGTATCGCAAGCTGATTCGATCGCTTGAATCAGTTTCCGTCAAAATCTATATATAACTCTATATATTGAATTTGAACGCCCATTTCAATTTACCGGGGTCACATACTAACTAGAAAAATTCCCGAAAAATATTTTCTAGCTTCGTATTGACGATACGGTCCTAACAAAACTAGTTTCATCGAATTCTGAGACCGTTGGAAAAATGGCCATTTTCCAGTCGATTAAAATCAACTGAAACTGGTCAAACGCGTTTTACTTTACCACGCTCACATAATGATTCGAAAAATTATGAAATTTGAAATCTAGCAATAACTTTACATCCCGGATCCAACAAAAGTGGTTTCGTCGAAATCCGAGGTCATTTGCAAAATGTCCATTTTTAAGGGCCTGAATTCCATAGCGACTATTCAGAATTTTCAACTGGACATATCTTTTGATTCCCGCTATGAAATTTTGATTTCTCGGATTCGTTGGAAAGATATTCTCAATTAGATCCTATTTTTTTTGGTTTCACTAAAATCCGGATTGTTTTGCACCCGGTACGTTCAATTGAAGTTTGAAATCGAATTATCGAACTACCGCGCCATTTTCAATTCTATTTATAATTATATATATAATTATTTATATTCTAACGACAACTAATATAAATATATACGTCGAATTCAATTCTAAACAATTTTCTCGCCGATATTATTTAAAATAATCTATTTTAAATAATCAAAATTCGCTAAAATCGCCAAAATAAAAATTTTAAACTTGCCCAGATTTTCGGGTTGTTACAGTACTTTTCCTGCAACTTCCAACAACTGTTTATACGCCACTCAACGGCGTTTTCGACCAATCTAACACTTCTAGACAATCACAAATCATACCATACAGTCATAGCAACATGTACAATCAATCATAAACAGCAAAACAACAATCATAGCATGTAAAATGGATCAAACATACCCAAAACCTATATTTTCCCCTTAAACCTGTTCAACAACAACTAATGATAGGATTAGTAAAACTTAACCAAATGAGCCAAATTTCCTAACAGAGGTCTAAAACAATATTTTTGAATATTTTTCCAGATTTTTATGGCGCATAATTTCGCTAATTATCACTAATCAACCCTTTTCGGGATTAGCAAAATTAGTCCAAATTAACCCAAATTCATATCAAAGGCATAAAATAATATTCTTGAATTTTACAATTTTTTCTAGATTTTTCTGAGTTATAATTTCGCTAATCTTCGCTAATTACCCTAATTTGCCGTAATTAGTGAAAAACAATGCAAATCACACACCTTAGCCACAAAGTAAACTATAGATCTGAAATGATTCTTTGTTTGGGTCGAATTCTAATGTGTTCCAGCAACACTCTCTCTGATTTGGTGCTAATCCCCCTTGATTTGATGTAGTTTTGCTTAATCTTCGATTAGAAAGTGATTAGAGGCGATTTGGGATGAAATTAGAAGGTGGAGGCCATAGCTAGAGTGAAAGACATGTTTTTGGCGGCTGGAAAATGAAGTAAAAATCGTTTTCTAAACCCTACCTGGCCTTAAATACCTCTAAACCCGAAATCCCCCATTGGGCCTAGCTGTTAATCACCCGGTTAAGCCCAATTAAGTTGTTTTTAGCCTTCTAAACCTTAATTCAGCCATATCTCCCAAACGGTAAATCTGTTTGACTGTTATGACCACTCTACGGAAAGGTAAACCATCATTCGGATCTAATGGAAGTGGTTTCATGTCAAAACTCCTCTCCAGTCAAAAGTTATGAACGAAACAAGATTAGCTAGGGGCAAAACGGTCATTTAAAAATCGGCAAAAATCATGAACATGGGAAATGACCCCAATAGTCGTTTCCCGAAGTTACATAGCCATACGTCTTCATATAAGTAAGAAATAAATATTCTACGATCCTCCGATGCGTAGAATGCGGGTTGTTACATTCTTCCCCCCTTAAAAAATTTCGTCCCCGAAATTCCCTAACCAAAGCACACAAAGGGTCCCGCATGCCTATCAACCATAAAACAACAATCAAACATGCAAAACAAGTCTATCCTAGCATGCGGAATAACTAAATTGAAAGTAAATCTTACCAGGTAAAGAGCTTTGGATACAACTTTCTTATATCATTCTCTACTTCCCAAGTACAGTCGTTCTCTCGCCATCGATTCCCATCTCTACCCTAGAGGTAATTTCCAATAGGTTGGGATTGTCCCTCTGACTGGAACCGATCCACTTAATCTAGATCGATCTAATTGTCAAACTTATTAGCGTTTCTGTATCCAATTCACATTTAAGTCTGAAGTCATATCCCATGATATACTCTAGCTGCTTCCATTCCAGAATAATAGCCTCTAAACTGGCATGTCTCCTACCCAAATGTATCAGCTATCGCACCCAGTCCGGTACTATGGCATTTGTCTACTGTCATCTTCTTAGGTAATCCAACCCTATACGTCAAATTTCCAACTACATTCCAAATGTCCTTTCAAGTCCAACTTGAGTCCTTCCTACATTCGTACTGCACGTCCAACGTACATTCACCTCCTAGAGGCAAACTAGACCCATCCAATGAACCTAGGTACTCCACTTATACTGTTACTGCACGTCCAACGTACATTCACCTTCTAAAGGTGAACTAGACTCATCCAATGAATCTAGGTACTCTACCTTCGAGTCCAAGTCCAACTTGAAGCTCCTATATTCGCTAAATCTCCAAGGTCAACGGACGCTCCACATTGCCCAACATACTTCAAGTCTAACGTAAAGTATCTTATGCCCGTCATATCACCATGATCAACGAACTTATACTACTTCCGTTTAATAGGATCCTACAGGTGATACTCAAGAGAAGAAAGGTAGGAGCAAACACAACAACCATATCATCCGTCAAAAAATTCATATCTATCACCTGCTAAAGCCATGAATACGTCGATACCTGTATGTCTGGTCCAACCAACATCAATAACTAATGGAAACTCTGCCTCCAAACGGACTACCGTACGTCCAACGTACGTTTATCCTCCAAGGATAACTAGACCACGTCCAACGGATCCAAGGTAAGTGGGCGTCCTCAGATACCCCTGCTTTTAGTCCGCCTGAAACACTCGAGTCACACCAAAGTCTATCCATTATCTTGCTGCCTTCTCGAGTCCAACTCGAGCCAATCCAATTCCTTGTAGCCTTCTCGAGTCCAACTCGAGTCAATCTATTACCCATAAACTCAGACCCAGTCTCGAGTATCCATTACCTACAGACCCTAGTCCAACGTGAGTCGTCTCCCTATTCGTTGCATCTCCAAGATCAACGAACACCCATTTTCTTTTACGAGTTCAAGTCCAACTTGAATCGTCCTAATCTTCGTTGCATCTTACATGATCGACGAATACATCCTATTTCTTCAAAAAGAACATCAACATAAGGTCCTAAATAATGCATTACTTTGCATCTTTCTCGAGTCCCACTCGAGTCATCTCATTATCTTATCGAGTCTAACTCGGGGCAGTCCAAACCACTGAATAGTCTTATCCTGTCACAGCTGCCCATTACTCCTCGAGTAAACCAAGATATCATCCAATGAAAAATCGCAACAACTATTTATCTCTTACGCAAACCATCCTAATCAAACTCGACATTCCCCAAGCATAAGCCCCAAAGGCCTAAACCAATATCAGACAAGCACCTAAGGAACATCTCCTCCGAATTCGGACAATCCATGTGAGGTGACAATAGCAAAACATCCAAACACTCAAGCATCCATAACTAACTCTGGCTATCCTTGACAATCTCGCTTGGGACTATCGCCGATCGCACGGCCAAGTCCTGACCAAACTGATGTACATCCAATGTACATTCGCTTCTCTAACTCCCATTATCATCTTCATCATAAGGTAGGCGATCCAATACCACCTTTCGTCCATCATCCATAATAATGGTCGTCAAAGACTCTTCACAATCTACTATCACTGTATACCTTTGAGGTCAATCGGCTCCCAAAAATCAAGCTAGACCTAGTAAAGCTCAAAATAAAGCAATCACAACAAACATACATCCATGACTCGATAAGACCAAATTACGACAAATCCTACAAAGGCTAGTCAAACCACCTATCGTGTTTGTCACTACTAAAGGTCTATCGACTAACTCAGGTTTGTCAAACAAAACTCGATCAAAAACATCTTAAATAGAAAGCATACCTCGAATAACGACACCTTTTTCCTTTTGCGCTACAGTTGGAGCATTCGACGAAGAAGGAACAATGTTGATAGCATATGCTTTCACGATCTGCTTCTCCCAAGGAGGTTGTGGACATTCATTCTTGTGATGTCCTGCTTGGCCACAATTAAAGCACTTCCTTTCCTCAGGCTTTTCCCGATAATCTCTGGCATAGTGGCCCTTCTTACCACAGCTAAAACACTCGCCATCTTTCTTATTTTTCTTATTCTGACCATCCAAGGTTTGGTCTTGTTTCCTCTTATTCTGGGAATTATTCTTGCCTCCACCGCCTTCTTGCGGCTTTGGCTCCTCTGCAGATGCAATAGCAACCTCAGTATTTGGCTTAGGGTAAAGACTCTCTGACCTTAATGCTTTCTCCACAATCGATTCAAACGTCTCATTGATGTGGTTAATAAGCTTTTCCCCCTAGCACTGATCCAAGCCTGTTATAAACTTCTCGTTCTTCTTCTCGGGAGTATCGATAAGGGATAATCCATACTTCAACAAAGTGTCGAACTCAGCAATATAGTCCGAGACTACACTACCATTTTTCTTAAGCTCCAAGAACTTCCTAAACAATTCCGACTTCTGAGCAGCTGGGATAAACTTGTCGCTAAAGCGAGCCTTAAACTGATCCCAAGTAACGTGATCCTCTGGAGTGGCTATCTTAATAGCATTCCACCAATTCATCGCTCGTCCTTGCAGCTGACGAGACGCTAGCCTTCTCTTCATCGCATCCTCGATACCCATGTCGTTGAAGATACGATCACAGCTATCCAACCAATCCTGAACATCCATGGCCGACTCCGTTCCGTGGAACGGCTTCCCACCAAGACTAGTTTAATCCTTATTCAGCTTGGCGAAATCGGCCCTAGGCGCCTACACTACTGGACTACCACCATTACCAGCATTGGGAGCTGCCCTCTGAACATATCTAAGCATCTCTCTCATGAGGTCAGTGAACATCGCCCTCATGTCAGGAGCATTCCCATTATTAGCTCCTCTACCGGTACCCCTTACGTATCGGCTCATCATTCAATCTACACAGAGAAAACGATTAACCATCTTCATAGTGGTGCCAGTGTAGTGCGACTTCATCCTTAGTTATACTAATAATATATATATAGCTTTTGAAAACCAAAATAATCACAAATACGCGCTCTCATATACGTATACTATCTCTCCCTGATGACTTCCCTAGGTTAACTACGCAACCTAGAGCTCAGATACCAAATGTGACAACCCGCCCCGCATCAACCGACATTTACTCCAAAAGTGCGTTGTACACATGTCCAGTTAGCACGGAACGGTCGTCAGAAGGAAAGAAAGAAGACGAAGAATCAACAAGGAACCTGTAGAATGTCTCACAGCGCATAGAACAAAATATAATAACAACATACTTGGCATAAAACAGGTGAGATGGTGCATAAGCTAAAAACAAACTATCATAGCAGCGGAAAATCCAAATACAGCTTATGTTCAACATCATCATTATTACAACTTTTCAAACTGTCTCTAAAGGTAAAAGCAAGATAAAGGAGGTACACTACTAATGCCCAAGTAGTGACCACCAACGACACAGGGAGAATATCTATATATATCATACGTGGAAGCCTCCTGCTCGCCTCTGAATCAGCTACTCGTGCATCACCAGCTAACCTGTCTCTAGTCTGCTCGTGAGAGCACCCAGAGTAATAAGAAGAGACATAAAACTCTGGGTCAGACAAAAAGTCTGGTATGAGCGATAAGCAACAAAACAGAACAATAACAAGTATAATCCAATCATACCTGAACCTGGACCTGCAACCAAAGAGTTAGCACTACATACCGTACAATACTCAAAGGTGCCACTAAAAAGATGGTGTAAAGAATACGAGGGTGGGGTTGTGCATGTCGCAATGATGGAAAACAAATCAAACATAGCAACCATCCTCACATCTCTCACTCGGTGCGTAAAGCATACGATATCCACTACCCTGGTCACCTATCCATTGAGCCATGATGGAATCCAATCCCGTACAACTATCGCTGCAAGCCCACTATCCATCTCTCAGTGGCGAACCAAAGTTATGAATACCGACAAACCCTTTGCACACGTCCCGCAGCCAAGCCCAACTCACGAAGTCAACTCATTGTGTAACAACCCGTATTTTCAATAACCTGTTATAACATAAATCGAGGCAGAATTTAATTCTAAAATCTGAATCAAGGGAAACGGGCTATGCCATTGTGTTCGTCTCGGAAAAAAACGCGAAATAGAGTCCGAGTTTTCGAAAATCGGAGTCCGTATGACCCGATTAAGGCCCAACGAAGTTTTTAAAAAATTCCAAAGCAAAAACAGATTTCAAATTCAAGTTTGAATTTGAAAATTTAGGCCAGTTTGGGCCAGGCGGGAAAATTCCCGCCAGAGCACCCAAGTCGACAGCCCTGTCGACTTGGGAGTCGACTTGGTTGGACCCAAGTCGACAGCCCTGTCGACTTGGCTGTCGACTTGGTCCAGCCGGGCAGTTCAACCTGGTGCACCATTTTGGGTTTGTGTTGAGCTTGGGGGCCAAATTCGGTTTTGAGGGCTGAGATTGGAACTAGGGTTTAATCCTAGGGTTGAAACTAGTCCTAATCTCTATAAATAAGGCCCTAACCTAACCCTAAATCATCATTATTCATTCTAGTAACTAAACTATGGCAAAATCAATCCTCTCATGGCCTCCACTCTCTTCATAAAATTCCTAAATAAATTTCTATGAGATTTTCCATGCATACAAGTGTTTTCAAGCTTGTATAAGCATCATTAGCTTGCATTCAAGTCAAGTTTCTACATTTGCATCATAAAGAAAGAGTTTTGATCATTTTGGCTCAAGGGTTTTTATGTTAGAGCTTGCATTTTGGGTCTATTTGATTGCATAAGGGCTTTGTCATATTTTTTTGTGCCTTCATAAGCATTGTAAGCCCTATTCTACTTTCATACTTAAACTCTAAAGTTAAACGTATGATATGCAAGTTTACTATGATGTGTTATGCAAGTTTACTATGATGGGATATGCAAGTTTACTATGATGTGTTATGCAAGTTCATCAAGTTATGTTATGCAAGTTTGATATGCAAGTTTGTCATATGATATGCAAGTTATGTTATGCAAGTATATTAAGTTATGTTATGCAAGTTTATATGCAAGTTGCCAAGTTATGTTATGCAAGTATATCATGTTATGATATGCAAGTTTATATGCAAGTTTGCCATGTTATGTTATGCAAGTTTGCTATGTTATGATATGCAAGTTTGCCATGTATGTTATGCAAGCTTGGGTGAATCATGTTACTCATGTTATCATGTTATGCAAGCTTATTTTGGGTTCATGAGCTTAAAGCTTCAAGCTTTTTGCTAAAGGTTGCATTTTGGCCACATGTAAGTTATCATATCCCTTATGGTAACTTGCATGTGAGGCTAAATGCGAACTTATGGCCATTTCTACTTGTCATTTATCAACATATATCACCAATATGCTAAGTTTGGTTTTATGCATGCTTTTGAGGCCTAAAAATGTAATATGCAAGCATATGAACATATGTACATTTCATATGCCACCATGTTGAACTTGTGGCTTCAACACCTTTTATGTCATGATTATGCCAAGTTCCCTCTTTCTATCCTTTATGCGCTATTGCGATATGTAAGCGATGGGATTACGTTTGGGGTTGGGTAAAAGTAAAAGACATAAAAACATAAGCTTGGGAATTTACCTATTAAGTTAGGTCTACCCATTGGGAATTTACCTATTAAGTTAGGTCTACCCAATTTCTTGAAAATTTGTAACATGTTTTGGAAACATGATGGACATGACACTTAGAAAATATAAGTGTGACCAACTCGAGGTTGGGTTGAGTTTGTAGCGTAAACCTACCCGGAACCGACCGGCTTAACTAGTTGCTACAAACAATAGGACCCAATGTGAGAAGTTGGTCATGTTGTACCTTGAACCCGAGGTTAGACCAAGTTGTGGTGTAAAGCTACCCGGACCCGCCCGGCTTAACTAGTAACCACAACGAGGTCTAATGTGAGAGGTTAAGGCGCATTAAATTAATTAATGCCTCGTGATTAGGGTTAAGTCATGGTCCACTTAATACTTAACCAATTTGGGCTTGGTAGATTAATTGGGGTTAAGTCGTGAACTCATCGTTACACTTAACCAAGTTAATCCATGATTAGCAAGAGGGTTAAACCGTACTTAACCCACTAGAAAATCCTAGCAATGGGGGTCCACTCCAGAAGTAATCCCAAGTTTGTATCATCATGACCCTAGGGACTAGGCTAGGGTGGGGGCATGATTACTGAACTGGAGGTAAGCGACCAAAAGCGACGGCAGAGTGGTACGCCGGTGTAGTTCCGGGCGGACTTATGGTCGTGCACATAGTCCGAAGCCGGGGAAAGCATGCACGGGTACCAGTAGATCGAGACTGTACACGCATGTTTATGGTGTCCAGGTGTTGCCACCCTAGGGCTTGATACACCCGACGGGAGACCCGGCACAGTCTGACTACAATTATGTTTGGGCCGTATTGACACCAACACGTGACGAGTTAGGCTTAGGGAGCCGATCGACTAGACCGTTTGGTTGGACCTCGTGTTAGGGTCACTTCATGTTATTGGACCTCGTGTTAGGGTCACTTCATGTTATTGGACCTCGTGTTAGGGTCACTTCATGTTATTGGACCTCGTGTTAGGGTCACTTCATGTTATTGGACCTCGTGTTAGTGTCACTTCATGTTTATTGGACCTCGTGTTAGGGTCACTTCATGTTATTGGACCTCGTGTTAGGGTCACTTCATGTTATTGGACCTCGTGTTAGGGTCACTTCATGTTATTGGACCTCGTGTTAGGGTCACTTCATGTTTATTGGACCTCGTGTTAGGGTCACTTCATATTATTGGACCTCGTGTTAGGGTCACTTCATGTTATTGGACCTCGTGTTAGGGTCACTTCATGTTATTGGGCCAAAGCTTGGACCAAGGGATCAATACTTGTTTATTCAAGTCATTTTAGCTTGCTAGTACACCTGTGGTGCAAAACCTTAAACCTGATTATGCGATGACACCTTTATCTCCCTTGTTAGTTAATCATCATTCCAGTATGTTGTTATCCTTATGATCATACCTGCTTCTCATGCCAGTTAACTTTATCAGTTTACATTGATTGTAGTAGGGCTTACTCAGTCTTTTTGACTGACCTGTTTTCTTTCGCCTCTTTTCTTCCGTTTCCCCCCCAGGTTCTCAGGGAGGGAATATTGGAGCTTAGCTGGATTTCTGATCGCTTGCTTGTGGGATTTTAGCTCATGCACGGTCTTGACATGAAGCTAGCTATGGTTATCACTTATTTGGGGATAGTACTTATGTATTTCAGTTTTTCAGTTGATGTTGTTTTTATCTAGACTTGTTTATTTGGAAAGCTATGTTGTACCAGACTTGTTTTGAAATAGTATGAAATCTTCCGATGTTTTATCTATGTTATTTACTCTGTTTACATATATACATATGTTCTTGTTCTGCCTTGATATATCATTATGCATGTTTACCTGATTCAAACGCCCCTCCAAAGTCAGAGTGCTTGCAAGAGTCACCCTGGCGGAGGTGGGGTGTTACATTTGGTATCAGAGCATATGGTTTACGAGAAGGAACAAAAAGGTTTTTAGAAAACTTTTGGAAAACTATTTTCAAAACCAAGTATAAAGTATTTTCCAAAGAAAAGTCTAGTTTACTTTAAAGGCTATTCCCCAAAAAGCCATTAGCAAAATTCCTTCGTTTTTCTCCATTCTGAATCTATCTTTTTCTTTGTTTTCAGTATGGCCAATAACTTTGCCATTCCGGAGGGAGTACACGTACCTGTTTGGTATAGGAGACTTTTGGAGGCTAGGGTGACCGAAGCCGGCCCCGCAAATGTTCCTCCTCCTCCTGTCGCTGAGGTTCCTCTTCCTCCTTCCCCTCAGCATCCTCAAACTGGCTTCGTAAAGATTTGCCAAGATTTTAAGGCGATGGGTTGCAAGAATTTCTTTGGAATCGAGACTTATGTAGAGGCAAGGAATTGGTTGAAAGAAACCGAAGATCTTTTTGCCTTCTTTGATATAGGTGACCGTAGGAAGGTTTTATTAGCAGTATGGTTGCTAAAGGAAGAAGCTGCACGTTGGTGGGTGGTCACCACCGCTACTAGGCCAATTGAGACTTGGAATGACTTTCGGGGAAAGTTTGGACTAAGGTTCCTATTACTGAAACAAGGGGACATGACTATTAGGGAATACATAGATAAGTTTAATCAACTTGCTCGGGTCGGTTTAGACTTGGTTAACACAGCTCAGAAGAAGGCCCTATACTTTGCTCTAGGATTAAACGAGCCATTACATGGTTTAGCCATGTCTCATGTACCTTTGAGGGTAACTTTCGAGAGCTTGGTAAATATGGCCCTACTCAATGAAGAGAATAGGAGTGACAAGAAGGAGGAGAAGTCTGAAGATAAGAAGGAAAAGAAGTGCTTTACTTGTGGAAGCTCGACTCATCTAAACAAGGATTGCAGGAAAAGGAAGGGCACTTGCTTTAACTGGGGAGAAATGGGACACTTCACTAGGGATTGCCCGAAGAAGCAAGGGCAGGGCCAGGGTCAGACTCAGCGTGCTGGACCTTCGGGAGGGCAAGTTCATGCTCTCAATGTCGCTCCAGTTCCCGATCGAGGTAGTATTTCTGTTGAAAGTCTTGTTTACATTTCTGTTCATACCTTGTTTGATTCTGGTGCATCGCATAGCTTTATCCCGTCTGATCTTGTTGATAGTTTGCACCTAAGTACTAGTCTAGTTAATGATCCCGTGTGTGTTTCAAATCCAATTAGGGTTTCCGCCCATTTGTCTATTGTCTAAGTGGATTTGAAAATCTCTATCTTAGTGTAGAGTTCTCGTGTGATGCTTATATTCTCGGTTTCATGGGGTATGGGTTGATTTTGGGCATGGATGGGTTGTCAAGTTGTGGAGCCATCCTTGATTTTTGAGCATAGGGTTGAGAGGCTCATGACTCGCCTCGGTAATACCCTAAAAATTTCTAGTAACCCTATGAGTCCCGTCATGTTGTGTTATCTTGAATCCCTCAACTCGTCTATCGATAGTTTGTAATCGGTGAGGGTGGTCCGAGAATATCCTGATACCTTGGGGGAAATGAAGGGGGTTACCCTAAGCGAGAGATTTATTTCCGCATTTATCTGGTGGATAATGCAAAGCCGGTTTCTTTGCCCGTTCGGCACATGGCTCCGCGTGAAAGACGGGAGCTAAGTAAGCAAGTGAAAGAGTTGCTTGAGAAGAACTTCATTAGACGAAGTATATCTGAATGGGGAGCGCCTGTGGTATTTGCTACCAAGGCAGATGGTTCTCTCCGACTTTGTGTTGACTATCGAGAGTTGAATAAGCTGACTAAGAAGAACAGACACCCGTTACCGAGGATTGATGATCTCTTTGACCAGCTTGTCGGTGCTTCTGTTTTCTCTCAGCTTGATCTTGCTACTGGATTCCATCAGCTCAGAGTAGCTGAGGATAGTATAGACAAGACTGCGTTCAGAACTCCGGATGGATTCTTAGAATGGCTGGTCATGCCATTCGGTTTGACTAATGCACCCGCCTACTTCGTGGACTTGATGAGTGGGGTGTTCAGGGAGTTCTTGAACAAGTTTGTCGTGGTCTTCGTAGATGATATTTTGATCTTCTCTAAGGATGAGGAAGAGCACGCAAGGCATCTCGTGGAGGTGACGGATACGCTTAGAGCGCATCAGTTGAAAGCCAAGTCCTCCAAATGTCATTTTGGAGAAAAGGGAGTTAGATTTCTTGGGCACATAGTTTCTAAGCCAGGTTTAGCGGTGGATCCCACTAAGGAAGTTGCAATTCAGGATTGGAAGACTCCAAGGAATGCAACCGAAGTAAGAAGTCCTCTCAGTTTAATTAGTTAGTTAGCGTCCCTTGAGTTTAGACCTACCCTTCTGGATCAAGTAGGGACTTCACAGAAAGAAGACCCGCAGTTAGTCGAGATCATGGACAAGTTGACTCGAGGCGAGATGTTAAGTCACCCCGCTATAGATGACAAGGGATGGCTAAGAACGATGAGAGAAAGAAGGTTCTTGAAGATGCACCTCACCCGAGGAGGTGGCCGAGTTTGTCCCAAGGTGCATGTTGTGCCAACAGATTGCAGGCTAAGTCATAGAAGCCCGGTGGGCTGTTATATCCATTGGAGGTCCCCGTAATGGAAGGGGGAAAAGCGTCACGAAGGATTTCGTGGATGGACTGCCTAGATCAAGGAAAGGGAATACGAGCATGTGGGTCATAGTAGGTAGACTCATGAAGAGCGCTCATTTCACTCCGGTAAAGAGCGAAAGGACTGCATCATAGCTAGCGACAGTTTACCTTTAAGAAATAAAGCAGTTGCACGGGGTTCCCTAAAGTATAGTTAGTAACCATGACTTAATCTTCACTAGCCAGTTTTGGGATAGTCTACGGGAAGTCATGGGCAAGCAACTGAATCTAAGCACGGCCTATCATTCGCAGGCGGATGGTTCATTGGCAACGTGGATTGGTATTTTCGAGAAAAGTTCTGCTGCGTGGAATACTTTATAGTAAGTAAACGAGATCCAGGATTCACTAGTGAATTTTGGAGAGCTTGCATGAAACCATGAGGTCACAGTTATGTTTAAGCCAAGAATGATAAGAGAGTAAGTGAAAAAGAAGACGAGAGGTGATAATGAAATGGGTTCCAACTCATATTGGGAAATAGGAGTTAAGAAGCCAAGAAATCATGAGGTAAAAGACGGTCAGAGCACCGTGGAGTTAAACTCAAGGAAACGTGACTTAAAAGACTGAAGGCTAGACACGCGCATCATATCTCTTTTTAAGAGCATATCCTTGATCCTTGTTTTCCTGTGGAACTTACTCGCATATTATCTTTTTATGTATATCCTCTCGGTCCCATTTTCGGTCCTATTTCTGTCGGGAGGTATGACTTATTGGCTAGTAATACATGTCAGGGTTTGAAGGGGGTCCGTTAGGTTGACTAAACCTTTTGGGCTTTATAGGATATGGATTGGGTTAGGAAGGGATTTCTTGTAATCCGAAAGAAGAGTATATCCTGCTTATCTTCCCGATCTCTTTGTAGCATATCTTTTGCTATCCATGTTTGTCTTGTTTATCTAGTTTATCGTGTTAATCTTGTCATGAGAACCTTAGGTAGAAACCCTTTGGATGAAACATGTGTTTGAAACATGTTATGCTTGATGGTTGCAAGTGGTTGCAAGTGTTTGCAAGTGGTTACTCGTGGATGCATTATACACGTTAGGCACTAGATCGGCTCACACACTCCTCATATTGCATATGCATGAGTGTTTATGCTTATTCATGGATGAAAATTTTTGTGTTATCACATGGATGTTGCATATGGATGTATGTTATGTGCACACATATAGAGGTTATACATTATGTTAGGAATTGCATACATATGGATTCATTTCACTAACATAATTTGCATTGATGATATTTGCATTAGATAAGGACATATACACACACCTTTGCATATGCTCATACAACATTTAGAATCTTGTAAGGACAATGATTGCTCGTGGATGATGTTTTGAGTAGATGGATGTTGGATGGTAGGATACGTTCTTCCTAACTTGAAGATTTCGGGGACGAAATCCTTTAAGGAGGGGAGAATGTATCAACCCGTATTTTCAATAACCTGTTATAACATAAATCGAGGCAGAATTTAATTCTAAAATCTGAATCAAGGGAAACGGGCTATGCCATTGCGTTCGTCTCGGAAAAAAACGCGAAATAGAGTCCGAGTTTTCGAAAATCGGAGTCCGTATGTCCCGATTAAGGCCCAACGAAGTTTTCAGAAAATTCCAAAGCAAAAACAGATTTCAAATTCAAGTTTGAATTTGAAAATTTGGGCCAGTTTGGGCCAGGCGGGAAAATTCCCGCCAGAGCACCCAAGTCGACAGCCCTGTCGACTTGGGAGTCGACTTGGTTGGACCCAAGTCGACAGCCCTGTCGACTTGGCTATCGACTTGGTCCAGCCGGGCAGTTCTACCTGGTGCACCATGTTGGGTTTGTGTTGAGCTTGGGGGCCAAATTCGGTTTTGAGGGCTGAGATTGGAACTAGGGTTTAATCCTAGGGTTGAAACTAGTCCTAATCTCTATAAATAAGGCCCTAACCTAACCCTAAATCATCATTATTCGTTCTAGTAACTAAACTATGGCAAAATCAATCCTCTCATGGCCTCCACTCTCTTCATAAAATTCCTAAATAAATTTCTATGAGATTTTCCATGCATACAAGTGTTTTCAAGCTTGTATAAGCATCATTAGCTTGCATTCAAGTCAAGTTTCTACATTTGCATCATAAAGAAAGAGTTTTGATCATTTTGGCTCAAGGGTTTTTATGTTAGAGCTTGCATTTTGGGTCTATTTGATTGCATAAGGGCTTTGTCATATTTTTTTGTGCCTTCATAAGCATTGTAAGCCCTATTCTACTTTCATACTTAAACTCTAAAGTTAAATGTATGATATGCATGTTTACTATGATGTGTTATGCAAGTTTACTATGATGGGATATGCAAGTTTACTATGATGTGTTATGCAAGTTCATCAAGTTATGTTATGCAAGTTTGATATGCAAGTTTGTCATATGATATGCAAGTTATGTTATGCAAGTATATCAAGTTATGTTATGCAAGTTTATATGCAAGTTGCCAAGTTATGTTATGCAAGTATATCATGTTATGATATGCAAGTTTATATGCAAGTTTGCCATGTTATGTTATGCAAGTTTGCTATGTTATGATATGCAAGTTTGCCATGTATGTTATGCAAGCTTGGGTGAATCATTTTACTCATGTTATCATGTTATGCAAGCTTATTTTGGGTTCATGAGCTTAAAGCTTCAAGCTTTATGCTAAAGGTTGCATTTTGGCCACATGTAAGTTATCATATCCCTCATGTAACTTGCATGTGAGGCTAAATGCGAACTTATGGCCATTTCTACATGTCATTTATCAACATATATCACCAATATGCTAAGTTTGGTTTTATGCATGCTTTTGAGGCCTAAAAATGTAATATGCGAGTATATGAACATATGTACATTTCATATGCCACCATGTTGAACTTGTGGCTTCAACACCTTTTATGTCATGCGTGAAAACCCGTAACTTCCCCGTAAAGGAAAGCGTCGGATAGTTCGAGAACAAGCCACAACAAAACGCATATAAAAGAACGTTTCATTGTATATTACAACAATGCATCAGATTACAAGAATATACAGAGTATAAATGAATAAATATTACACAGAAATATCAGAGATTTAAATTACATTTAAATACATAGCAGCGGAAAATAATACAATACACAACTAGAAGAGATATACGGATACAAAGCTTTCCGGATATCATTCCAGCTGTAAACCAGGATCATGTGAACATAAATCTGCAAAACCAAAACTACTAGCTGCCCGTGTCAAAATAAGGGCACCCAGAGTTTAGGTTAAAACAATAAACTCCAGGTCAGTCATGTGACTGGTGTGAGAACTAAAACAGTTGTTAATCTTTATTTTTAAAATTAGGTAAATCAATGGACCACGCCGTATAACACGGAACGGGTTTCCTCCCAAGAATACCAGTGCATAAAACAAACAGCGCAATGCTAAATAAAGAAAAATGAAGCTGTTATAAGACCCGGGTCCCATCACACAATGCAACGCAGCCGAGGATAGGGTTTTCCCTTATAACAGCCAAAGAATGCTTGATACGTTTAAAACAAATCATTTGATACGACTATAAGTGCATAGTGTATAAAACAACTTCAAATCATAAGTATCAATCATAGGCGGCATGAATGCCCCATAACACTATGTCGCCATATATAAGTTTACAATCAAAGCCGCAATGTCGTATTGGAAGTTGGGTTATCATTTATGGTATGAACCGAGGCTAGGGGCAAGATCCTCTACCGATTCGAGACTGTCTAGTCCGAGCCTCAGGAACAGCCGCAACTGCCCCATGGATCGTCAGGGCCGGTCCACCGATGTGGATTATTATGCCTGAACACTACGTTTCCCCGCCCTTTGGGGCGTAAGCCTGGCCCGTCAGCCGACCAGAAGCATCGGCCGAAACCGATATCACGAGGCGCCTCGCATTTCAGCAAGTAATAATAAGTAACATCCACATGAGTCAAACTCGTCAGCCAGTTCAAGCACTGACGCCACTCCTAACTAGAAAGAAACGCATGTCCTCCCTGATGTCCGTCTCCCGTTTTTAGTTCATACCGGGTGTGATACTCGCGAATCAACGTTACACAAAGCTACGCCACAAAGGCCGTGCTTCGATCATCAACCACAAGACTTTGCTTTTCAACAGAAGCCTTGATCATTTGCATCTTAGCATGCCACACAGGCAATTCACTCCATGCGATTGATATCCATCAATATATAACCCCTGAGCTCGTACGTCTCAGAGAAGGGCGTTAAGCAAGAGAATAAATTCTCCGCCGCCAAACAGATATATATTTAATAGAGATCAATCACACGGACTAAAATCCAATGTCAGACACACAGTCCATTTACAAGTCCGTTCTGGGGCTGAACGAAACCGGAGGCACCTAGTACCCCGCATATCCATCGATCTCCAAGTACGTCTGGACGATCACTAACTGTTTCCATCTTCTTGGGTGTACAGCCCAATCAAGATCATCAGTAATCACCCAAACGACGTGAAGACTTCTGGTCTTCGACCACCGTCTTCATCTTCGACTTATCGTCGTATCAGTTATTCAGAATGGGATAAACCCGGTCTTTCCAAATAACTCGCGTATATTTTAAATAAGTGTTACACAAACACAACATACGCCTCATTCCAATTCATCAGTCACTAACCGTAAATTAATCAAGAGAATAATTTCCCAAATATTAACCCCGAAGGCCGAAACCAACATCAGATCAATATCCAGGAAACCATTCTGCTTAGCTAACCGACAGTTAGTTTCTAACTTCACATTCATAGGGAAAGGTTCCCATTAATTTTATCCAAGATAAATTTCTTGAATTTATTCTTTAATTTATTTTTGAATATCAATTCAAACTAGTCGGGATTAATGAAACTTACCGAAGTAATCATTTGTTTTAATTTCCCCAATCCCAACCTATTCATCCCATGAAGTAAAACTGGTTATACTTCATATCTAACACCACGGTGTTATCGGTAAATTCAATTACCGTTTCACGTTCAAATCTAATTAAAGATTTAACTACCGCCTGGAGCAAAACTGGTGATACTCCATTTCGATTATTTCAATCTAATTAAAGATTCATTAAAACTCCACTTAGTTTTAATCTTCGACTGGGTTAAAGAATCAGTGTCATTTAAAACACGGTTCACGATAAACCCAAAATCACATTCATTAATTATCGGGTTAAAGAACGAGTGTTATTTAAAACACTGTTCACGATAAACCCAAAAATCATTCCATTAATTATCGGGTTAAAGAACAAGTGTTATTTAAAACACTGTTCACGATAAACCCAAAAATCATTCCATTAATTATCGGGTTAAAGAACAAGTGTTATTTAAAACACTGTTCACGATAAACCCAAAAATCAATCCATTAATTATCGGGTTAAAGAACAAGTGTTATTTAAAACACTGTTCACGATAAACCCAAAAATCAATACCAATTCAATTCCAATTAAATATCATTTAATTGGTACACTTCATTAAATCTAAATAAAAAGATTTAATCTTTTCCCAACTGGGTTCAAGAACAGTGTTAGTGAAGACACCATTCACGACAAACCCAAATCACATTTGATATTCAATATAAGGCTCTGAATAGAAAATATATCGGCTTATATTCAATATCAAATTCTACGATTAACAAATGTCATATTGGAAATAACGATATAAATATATATCTTTCAAATTTCCATAACAACATCTGTATAATCACGAATTCCAACATCGAAATATTCCGAAGACAATTTCGATTCAAATCCACTCCAATGCAATCATTGGAAATTCTGGTTATTTTTAAAACCCTTTTCAAATTCAATTTATTTATTTAAAAATAAATAGAATTATATTTCTAGTTCAAAACTAGTTCATTTCGATAAAAATCTATTTTTATCTTTTCAAATATGGAGTTTTTCATCTCAATTCTTTCTAAATCATTTCTTATGATTTTACACAAATTATTACTATTTTTAATAATTTTATCAAGGCCCGTACAGTCGATTTCCATCAACGGCTATCGAACTGCACTTACAGCGACCTTTTTCAAATTTGATTTGGACATAATTCCAAATCCAACCGTTAGATTTCTAATTTCTAGCATTCTTTAGAAAGCTCTTTTCGATACAAACCCAACGGTTCCGGTTTTAGGAGAATCCGACGGTCGGATCTCCCGTAATGTCCGTTTGAAATAAATGGTCGAAATTCACGAACTGTCGCGGCGCGGCGCGTTCTATTCAGGCCATTATATTATATATATAATATATATAATATATATTTCGTCGATTTCTATTTAAAATGAATTATATAAATAGTTTTAAAATTCGTTTCAAAAGCAATTTCAACTTCCATTTCAATTCAAATCAAAATTTAATTCTTCTTTATAAATTCGTTTTAAAATTCATTTCTTTTCAATTCAAATTTCAATTCAATTTGAATTCATTTCAATTCGCTTTCAATTCAATTTGAATTCGTTTTCAGTTCATTTCATTTCGAAATCGTTTTCAATTCAATTCATTTCGAAATCGTTTTCAATTCAATTCATTTCCGAATCGGTTTCAATTCAACTCATTTCGGAATCGGTTTCAATTCAATTCATTTCGAAATCGGTTTCAATTCAATTCATTTCGAAATCGTTTTCAATTCAATTCATTTCGAAATCGTTTTCAATTCAATTCATTTCGAAATCGTTTTCAATTCAATTCATTTCGAAATCGGTTTCAATTCAATTCATTTCGGAATCGTTTTCAATTCAATTCATTTCGAAATCGGTTTCAATTCAATTCACTTCGAAATCGTTTTCAATTCAATTCATTTCGGAATCGTTTTCAATTCAATTCATTTCGAAATCGGTTTCAATTCAATTCATTTCGAAATCGTTTTCAATTCAATTCATTTCGAAATCGGTTTCAATTCAATTCATTTCGAAATCGTTTTCAATTCAATTCATTTCGAAATCGGTTTCAATTCAATTCATTTCGAAATCGGTTTCAATTCAATTCATTTCGAAATCGTTTTCAATTCAATTCGTTTCAAAATGAATAGAATCGATATAAATTGTTTACGTCAAAATGGCGTCAATCTAATCAACACGGCTTCATAAATTTCTATTTTCAAATATTCTATTTCAAATATTTCTTTTTCAAAATAGTTGTTATTATCAAAATATTTCGTTCAACACATGACCAATCTCAATGGATGAGTACTGTCAACACATGAACCTTTATTTTATATTGATAAGGATGTAAATTTTATTACTAAAATATTTCGTTCAACACATGACCAATCTCAACGGATGAGTACTGTCAACACATGAACCTTTATTTTATAATATTCTTTATTTTTCAAATTGGAATGAGGCCCAATCAATTACCATATAAAGTTGATTATATGGATTTTCATACAACACACGTATAATAGCATTGAAAAATAATCAACCATCAACCAAAGTGCACTACACTGTATAAGCATCAAATATAGATATCTAACGCTTAAAACAGCCTGTCAATCAACCGATCGACATATTTAATAAATCAGGATGAGTGAACTTCAAATTTTATCCTAACACCCGTGTGGGGTTTCAGACAATCAAACACAGATTTTATTTGTGCAGTTGGGCGATGTGTAAAATTTATCGTCCCAATCAATGTCATTCAAATAGGTGTACATAAACAAACCGTCCGGTTTGTAAATGAATATTTTATTTTATTCACTTTCACTATATTCATTCACACGTTAAAAATTATATTTTTAACGATAAAACATTTTATTCCAACATATGAATTTCTATTATTCATTTACACAATAAAATGATATTTTTATTTTCTAACTTATTTTAGAAAATTTCGGCGGCATAACGGCACGATACTAGAAACGGGACAAGGCCTAGCCTTATCCCCGGTCTAGTGAAGGTCCACGCCATTCACACATCAATCAAAATCACCAAACAACCAATTCAAATCACATCATATAACTAATCTATGCAACCAAACAAACAAGTCCATGGTCTGTGGACGATTGTGTCGGGTGCTACTAAGCACCGTCTGCATCCTAGTATATATATATAACTAGAAAATTAAATTGAAAGGTGAGAAGTTCTCACTTATAGCTATCCTAGCTCCACGGCACTTCATTGATAGAAATCTTCATCGCTATCACAACTTCGTCATCTTCGTTGCTCGTAGCCACTACATATATAAAAATCACACATTTTTATATTTTGATGTCTTTAAAATAAAAATCACATTTTTATTTATTTTCAATTTAAAAATCATATTTTTATAATCGCTTCCTACATTTAAAAATCGAATTTTTTATTCCGTTATTCAATATATAAAAATCGAATTTTTACTACTATGTTATATAGATAAAAATTATATTTTTATCATGCTATTTTCCACCTAAAGATTTCGCCTTTATAAACATATAGACTTCGCCTTTTCAAATTTAAAGATTTAATCTTTATAAAAATCTCATTTTTATTTTTCTACACATATAAAGATGATATTTTTAATATTTCTATCATGTAAAAATTATATTTTTAATTCTTTACACATATAAAGATCATATTTTTATACCTTCTACATATATAAAAAATCATAAATTTTATTCTCTATTCGTACATGAAAATCACTTCTTTATATATATGAACACCATAGAAAAACCAAACCCCTTTCATATTGAAGAACAATGCTTTTTCTATATTAAAAAAAAACAAATCTTTTTGTTAATAAAAATCACACTTTATTTCTAATCTACATTATATAAAAATCTTATTTTTTACTACGGTAAAAATCATAACTTTCTAATGTTAAAAATCATAACCTTCTAATGTTAACTTCATAACAAAAATGATATTTTTATTATGCTAGTATATATATATGTATAAATCAAGTTTTAATCAAACAAAAATTATATTATATTTTCTATCAAACAAAGATCATTTTTTTTTGAAGTTCTTAACTTTGCTTTAAATAAATAAAAGAAAACTGATTTACTATATCATTGAAAAATAACAAAATCAGAAAAGAAAAGGAAAAAAAAAGGATACTCACTTGTATTTGATTTTGTCGGAGGGAAGAGGGTTCACAACGGCTGAGGGGGGGGTCAGAGGAGGGGCTGGAAGGTCGCGGGGTCGGGTCTGGGGTCTGAGGTGGCGGCGATGCTTGCTGGTGGTGGTGGGCGTCGCGCCGGTCGGGGTGTGGAACTGTGGCGGCGCGTCTGTGGAGTTTGAAGGGCCTAGGGCTTGCGGAAATCGAAGGAGAGAGAGGCGGAGGGGCCAGGGTAGGGGGTGCGGTGGCCCACCTGGGCGGCGGCGGGGTGAGCGTGGGGCCAGGCGGGGCGACGGGGCGTGGGGTCTCGATCTGGAACGCAATGGTTTTTTTTTTCCCTTTGAAGAATAACGACCGGGCTGAGAGGAAGTAAGGGGTTAGAGGGTTGTGGGGTTAAATAATTAGTTTATTTAATTTATTTTTCAATAAAAAAAAAGTTGACTTTTTATTCGAACTCGAAACGAGACCCAACGACCATCGTCCCCAACTAATTACCCCCATTCCGAACACAATGGGATATGTTTCGTCAGCCAATTACATCATTTCGATCAGTTTCCGTTGGATTTAAAATATAAATCCTTATATATTCAATTTAAACGCACATTTCAATTTACCGGGGTCACATACGAACTCTAAAAATTCTCGAAAAATTATTTCTAGCTTCGTATGACGATACGGTCCTAACAAAACTAATTTCGTCAAATTCTGAGACCGTTTGAAAAATGGCCAATTTCCAGTCGATTGAAATCAACTGAAACTGGTCAAACGCGTTTTCCTTTGCCACGCTCACATATTGATTCGGAAAATTATGAAATTTGAAACCTGACAATAATTTTACCTCCCGGACCCAACAAAACTGGTTTCGTCGAA
The DNA here is from genome assembly GCA_030737875.1 of Allium sativum. NCBI lineage: Eukaryota > Viridiplantae > Streptophyta > Magnoliopsida > Asparagales > Amaryllidaceae > Allium > Allium sativum. Next base: position 387,083,125 of record CM060923.1, on the reverse strand, counting down.
TTCCGAGGTCGTTTGCAAAATTCCCATTTTTAAGGGCCTGAATTTCCATAGCGACTATTCAGAATTTTTAACTGGACCTATCTTTTGATTCCCGCTATGAAATTTCGATTTGTCGGATTCGTTGGAAAGATATTATCAATTTGATCCCATTATTTTTGGTTTCACTAAAATCCGGATTGTTTTGCACCCGGTACATTCAATTGAAGTTTGAAATCGAATTATCGAACTACCGCGCCATTTTCAATTCTATTTATAATTATATATAATTATTTATATTCTAACGACGACGCGTATAATATATACGTTCGAATTATATTCAAAATAATTTTCTCGTCAATTTTATTTAAAATAATTCATTTTAAATATTCAAAATTCGCTAAAATTGCCAAAATAAAAATTTTAAACTGGCCCAGAATTTCCGGGTTATTACATCATGATTATGCCAAGTTCCCTCTTTCTATCCTTTATGCGCTATTGCGATATGTAAGCGATGGGATTGCGTTTGGGGTTGGGTAAAAGTAAAAGACATAAAAACATAAGCTTGGGAATTTACCTATTAAGTTAGGTCTACCCATTGGGAATTTACCTATTAAGTTAGGTCTACCCAATTGCTTGAAAATTTGTAACATGTTTTGAAAACATGATGGACATGACACTTAGAAAATATAAGTGTGACCAACTCGAGGTTGGGTTGAGTTTGTAGCGTAAACCTACCCGGAACCGACCGGCTTAACTAGTTGCTACAAACAATAGGACCCAATGTGAGAAGTTGGTCATGTTGTACCTTGAACCCGAGGTTAGACCAAGTTGTGGTGTAAAGCTACCCGGACCCGCCCGACTTAACTAGTAACCACAACGAGGTCTAATGTTAGAGGTTAAGGCGCATTAAATTAATTAATGCCTCGTGATTAGGGTTAAGTCATGGTCCACTTAATACTTAACCAATTTGGGCTTGGTAGATTAATCGGGGTTAAGTCGTGAACTCATCGTTACACTTAACCAAGTTAATCCATGATTAGCAAGAGGGTTAAACCGTACTTAACCCACTAGAAAATCCTAGCAATGGGGGTCCACTCCAGAAGTAATCCCAAGTTTGTATCATCATGACCCTAGGGACTAGGCTAGGGTGGGGGCACGATTACTGAACTGGAGGTAAGCGACCAAAAGCGACGGCAGAGTGGTACGCCGGTGTAGTTCCGGGCGGACTTATGGTCGTGCACATAGTCCGAAGCCGGGGAAAGCATGCACGGGTACCAGTAGATCGAGACTGTACACGCATGTTTATGGTGTCCAGGTGTTGCCACCCTAGGGCTTGATACACCCGACGGGAGACCCGGCACAGTCTGACTACAATTATGTTTGGGCCGTATTGACACCAACACGTGACGAGTTAGGCTTAGGGAGCCGATCGACTAGACCGTTTGGTTGGACCTCGTGTTAGGGTCACTTCATGTTATTGGACCTCGTGTTAGGGTCACTTCATGTTATTGGACCTCGTGTTAGGGTCACTTCATGTTATTGGACCTCGTGTTAGGGTCACTTCATGTTATTGGACCTCGTGTTAGTGTCACTTCATGTTTATTGGACCTCCTGTTAGGGTAACTTCATGTTATTGGACCTCGTGTTAGGGTCACTTCATGTTATTGGACCTCGTGTTAGGGTCACTTCATGTTATTGGACCTCGTGTTAGGGTCACTTCATGTTTATTGGACCTCGTGTTAGGGTCACTTCATATTATTGGACCTCGTGTTAGGGTCACTTCATGTTATTGGACCTCGTGTTAGGGTCACTTCATGTTATTGGGCCAAAGCTTGGACCAAGGGATCAATACTTGTTTATTCAAGTCATTTTAGCTTGCTAGTACACCTGTGGTGCAAAACCTTAAACCTGATTATGCGATGACACCTTTATCTCCCTTGTTAGTTAATCATCATTCCAGTATGTTGTTATCCTTATGATCATACCTGCTTCTCATGCCAGTTAACTTTATCAGTTTACATTGATTGTAGTAGGGCTTACTCAGTCTTTTTGACTGACCTGTTTTCTTTTGCCTCTTTTCTTCCGTTTCCCCCCCAGGTTCTCAGGGAGGGAATATTGGAGCTTAGCTGGATTTCTGATCGCTTGCTTGTGGGATTTTAGCTCATGCACGGTCTTGACATGAAGCTAGCTATGGTTATCACTTATTTGGGGATAGTACTTATGTATTTCAGTTTTTCAGTTGATGTTGTTTTTATCTAGACTTGTTTATTTGGAAAGCTATGTTGTACCAGACTTGTTTTGAAATAGTATGAAATCTTCCGATGTTTTATCTATGTTATTTACTCTGTTTACATATATACATATGTTCTTGTTCTGCCTTGATATATCATTATGCATGTTTACCTGATTCAAACGCCCCTCCAAAGTCAGAGTGCTTGCAAGAGTCACCCTGGCGGAGGTGGGGTGTTACATTTGGTATCAGAGCATATGGTTTACGAGAAGGAACAAAAAGGTTTTTAGAAAACTTTTGGAAAACTATTTTCAAAACCAAGTATAAAGTATTTTCCAAAGAAAAATCTAGTTTACTTTAAAGGCTATTCCCCAAAAAGCCATTAGCAAAATTCCTTCGTTTTTCTCCATTCTGAATCTATCTTTTTCTTCGTTTTCAGTATGGCCAATAACTTTGCCATTCCGGAGGGAGTACACGTACCTGTTTGGTATAGGAGACTTTTGGAGGCTAGGGCGACCGAAGCCGGCCCCGCAAATGTTCCTCCTCCTCCTGTCGCTGAGGTTCCTCTTCCTCCTTCCCCTCAGCATCCTCAAACTGGCTTCGTAAAGATTTGCCAAGATTTTAAGGCGATGGGTTGCAAGAATTTCTTTGGAACCGAGACTTATGTAGAGGCAAGGAATTGGTTGAAAGAAACCGAAGATCTTTTTGCCTTCTTTGATATAGGTGACCGTAGGAAGGTTTTATTAGCAGTATGGTTGCTAAAGGAAGAAGCTGCACGTTGGTGGGTGGTCACCACCGCTACTAGGCCAATTGAGACTTGGAATGACTTTCGGGGAAAGTTTGGACTAAGGTTCCTATTACTGAAACAAGGGGACATGACTATTAGGGAATACATAGATAAGTTTAATCAACTTGCTCGGGTCGGTTTAGACTTGGTTAACACAGCTCAGAAGAAGGCCCTATACTTTGCTCTAGGATTAAACGAGCCATTACATGGTTTAGCCATGTCTCATGTACCTTTGGGGGTAACTTTCGAGAGCTTGGTAAATATGGCCCTACTCAATGAAGAGAATAGGAGTGACAAGAAGGAGGAGAAGTCTGAAGATAAGAAGGAAAAGAAGTGCTTTACTTGTGGAAGCTCGACTCATCTAAACAAGGATTGCAGGAAAAGGAAGGGCACTTGCTTTAACTGGGGAGAAATGGGACACTTCACTAGGGATTGCCCGAAGAAGCAAGGGCAGGGCCAGGGTCAGACTCAGCGTGCTGGACCTTCAGGAGGGCAAGTTCATGCTCTCAATGTCGCTCCAGTTCCCGATCGAGGTAGTATTTCTGTTGAAAGTCTTGTTTACATTTCTGTTCATACCTTGTTTGATTCTGGTGCATCGCATAGCTTTATCCCGTCTGATCTTGTTGATAGTTTGCACCTAAGTACTAGTCTAGTTAATGATCCCGTGTGTGTTTCAAATCCAATTAGGGTTTCCGCCCATTTGTCTATTGTCTAAGTGGATTTGAAAATCTCTATCTTAGTGTAGAGTTCTCGTGTGATGCTTATATTCTCGGTTTCATGGGGTATGGGTTGATTTTGGGCATGGATGGGTTGTCAAGTTGTGGAGCCATCCTTGATTTTTGAGCATAGGGTTGAGAGGCTCATGACTCGCCTCGGTAATACCCTAAAAATTTCTAGTAACCCTATGAGTCCCGTCATGTTGTGTTATCTTGAATCCCTCAACTCGTCTATCGATAGTTTGTAATCGGTGAGGGTGGTCCGAGAATATCCTGATACCTTGGGGGAAATGAAGGGGGTTACCCTAAGCGAGAGATTTATTTCCGCATTTATCTGGTGGATAATGCAAAGCCGGTTTCTTTGCCCGTTCGGCACATGGCTCCGCGTGAAAGACGGGAGCTAAGTAAGCAAGTGAAAGAGTTGCTTGAGAAGAACTTCATTAGACGAAGTATATCTGAATGGGGAGCGCCTGTGGTATTTGCTACCAAGGCAGATGGTTCTCTCCGACTTTGTGTTGACTATCGAGAGTTGAATAAGCTGACTAAGAAGAACAGACACCCGTTACCGAGGATTGATGATCTCTTTGACCAGCTTGTCGGTGCTTCTGTTTTCTCTCAGCTTGATCTTGCTACTGGATTCCATCAGCTCAGAGTAGCTGAGGATAGTATAGACAAGACTGCGTTCAGAACTCCGGATGGATTCTTAGAATGGCTGGTCATGCCATTCGGTTTGACTAATGCACCCGCCTACTTCGTGGACTTGATGAGTGGGGTGTTCAGGGAGTTCTTGAACAAGTTTGTCGTGGTCTTCGTAGATGATATTTTGATCTTCTCTAAGGATGAGGAAGAGCACGCAAGGCATCTCGTGGAGGTGACGGATACGCTTAGAGCGCATCAGTTGAAAGCCAAGTCCTCCAAATGTCATTTTGGAGAAAAGGGAGTTAGATTTCTTGGGCACATAGTTTCTAAGCCAGGTTTAGCGGTGGATCCCACTAAGGAAGTTGCAATTCAGGATTGGAAGACTCCAAGGAATGCAACCGAAGTAAGAAGTCCTCTCAGTTTAATTAGTTAGTTAGCGTCCCTTGAGTTTAGACCTACCCTTCTGGATCAAGTAGGGACTTCACAGAAAGAAGACCCGCAGTTAGTCGAGATCATGGACAAGTTGACTCGAGGCGAGATGTTAAGTCACCTCGCTATAGATGACAAGGGATGGCTAAGAACGATGAGAGAAAGAAGGTTCTTGAAGATGCACCTCACCCGAGGAGGTGGCCGAGTTTGTCCCAAGGTGCATGTTGTGCCAACAGATTGCAGGCTAAGTCATAGAAGCCCGGTGGGCTGTTATATCCATTGGAGGTCCCCGTAATGGAAGGGGGAAAAGCGTCACGAAGGATTTCATGGATGGACTGCCTAGATCAAGGAAAGGGAATACGAGCATGTGGGTCATAGTAGGTAGACTCATGAAGAGCGCTCATTTCACTCCGGTAAAGAGCGAAAGGACTGCATCATAGCTAGCGACAGTTTACCTTTAAGAAATAAAGCAGTTGCACGGGGTTCCCTAAAGTATAGTTAGTAACCATGACTTAATCTTCACTAGCCAGTTTTGGGATAGTCTACGGGAAGTCATGGGCAAGCAACTGAATCTAAGCACGGCCTATCATTCGCAGGCGGATGGTTCATTGGCAACGTGGATTGGTATTTTCGAGAAAAGTTCTGCTGCGTGGAATACTTTATAGTAAGTAAACGAGATCCAGGATTCACTAGTGAATTTTGGAGAGCTTGCATGAAACCATGAGGTCACAGTTATGTTTAAGCCAAGAATGATAAGAGAGTAAGTGAAAAAGAAGACGAGAGGTGATAATGAAATGGGTTCCAACTCATATTGGGAAATAGGAGTTAAGAAGCCAAGAAATCATGAGGTAAAAGACGGTCAGAGCACCGTGGAGTTAAACTCAAGGAAACGTGACTTAAAAGACTGAAGGCTAGACACGCGCATCATATCTCTTTTTAAGAGCATATCCTTGATCCTTGTTTTCCTGTGGAACTTACTCGCATATTATCTTTTTATGTATATCCTCTCGGTCCCATTTTCGGTCCTATTTCTGTCAGGAGGTATGACTTATTGGCTAGTAATACATGTCAGGGTTTGAAGGGGGTCCGTTAGGTTGACTAAACCTTTTGGGCTTTATAGGATATGGATTGGGTTAGGAAGGGATTTCTTGTAATCCGAAAGAAGAGTATATCCTGCTTATCTTCCCGATCTCTTTGTAGCATATCTTTTGCTATCCATGTTTGTCTTGTTTATCTAGTTTATCGTGTTAATCTTGTCATGAGAACCTTAGGTAGAAACCCTTTGGATGAAACATGTGTTTGAAACATGTTATGCTTGATGGTTGCAAGTGGTTGCAAGTGTTTGCAAGTGGTTACTCGTGGATGCATTATACACGTTAGGCACTAGATCGGCTCACACACTCCTCATATTGCATATGCATGAGTGTTTATGCTTATTCATGGATGAAAATTTTTGTGTTATCACATGGATGTTGCATATGGATGTATGTTATGTGCACACATATAGAGGTTATACATTATGTTAGGAATTGCATACATATGGATTCATTTCACTAACATAATTTGCATTGATGATATTTGCATTAGATAAGGACATATACACACACCTTTGCATATGCTCATACAACATTTAGAATCTTGTAAGGACAATGATTGCTCGTGGATGATGTTTTGAGTAGATGGATGTTGGATGGTAGGATACGTTCTTCCTAACTTGAAGATTTCGGGGACGAAATCCTTTAAGGAGGGGAGAATGTATCAACCCGTATTTTCAATAACCTGTTATAACATAAATCGAGGCAGAATTTAATTCTAAAATCTGAATCAAGGGAAACGGGCTATGCCATTGCGTTCGTCTCGGAAAAAAACGCGAAATAGAGTCCGAGTTTTCGAAAATCGGAGTCCGTATGTCCCGATTAAGGCCCAACGAAGTTTTCAGAAAATTCCAAAGCAAAAACAGATTTCAAATTCAAGTTTGAATTTGAAAATTTGGGCCAGTTTGGGCCAGGCGGGAAAATTCCCGCCAGAGCACCCAAGTCGACAGCCCTGTCGACTTGGGAGTCGACTTGGTTGGACCCAAGTCGACAGCCCTGTCGACTTGGCTGTCGACTTGGTCCAGCCGGGCAGTTCTACCTGGTGCACCATGTTGGGTTTGTGTTGAGCTTGGGGGCCAAATTCGGTTTTGAGGGCTGAGATTGGAACTAGGGTTTAATCCTAGGGTTGAAACTAGTCCTAATCTCTATAAATAAGGCCCTAACCTAACCCTAAATCATCATTATTCGTTCTAGTAACTAAACTATGGCAAAATCAATCCTCTCATGGCCTCCACTCTCTTCATAAAATTCCTAAATAAATTTCTATGAGATTTTCCATGCATACAAGTGTTTTCAAGCTTGTATAAGCATCATTAGCTTGCATTCAAGTCAAGTTTCTACATTTGCATCATAAAGAAAGAGTTTTGATCATTTTGGCTCAAGGATTTTATGTTAGAGCTTGCATTTTGGGTCTATTTGATTGCATAAGGGCTTTGTCATATTTTTTTGTGCCTTCATAAGCATTGTAAGCCCTATTCTACTTTCATACTTAAACTCTAAAGTTAAATGTATGATATGCATGTTTACTATGATGTGTTATGCAAGTTTACTATGATGGGATATGCAAGTTTACTATGATGTGTTATGCAAGTTCATCAAGTTATGTTATGCAAGTTTGATATGCAAGTTTGTCATATGATATGCAAGTTATGTTATGCAAGTATATCAAGTTATGTTATGCAAGTTTATATGCAAGTTGCCAAGTTATGTTATGCAAGTATATCATGTTATGATATGCAAGTTTATATGCAAGTTTGCCATGTTATGTTATGCAAGTTTGCTATGTTATGATATGCAAGTTTGCCATGTATGTTATGCAAGCTTGGGTGAATCATTTTACTCATGTTATCATGTTATGCAAGCTTATTTTGGGTTCATGAGCTTAAAGCTTCAAGCTTTATGCTAAAGGTTGCATTTTGGCCACATGTAAGTTATCATATCCCTCATGTAACTTGCATGTGAGGCTAAATGCGAACTTATGGCCATTTCTACATGTCATTTATCAACATATATCACCAATATGCTAAGTTTGGTTTTATGCATGCTTTTGAGGCCTAAAAATGTAATATGCGAGTATATGAACATATGTACATTTCATATGCCACCATGTTGAACTTGTGGCTTCAACACCTTTTATGTCATGTGTGAAAACCCGTAACTTCCCCGTAAAGGAAAGCGTCGGATAGTTCGAGAACAAGCCACAACAGAACGCATATAAAAGAACGTTTCATTGTATATTACAACAATGCATCAGATTACAAGAATATACATAGTATAAATGAATAAATATTACACAGAAATATCAGAGATTTAAATTACATTTAAATACATAGCAGCGGAAAATAATACAATACACAACTAGAAGAGATATACGGATACAAAGCTTTCCGGATATCATTCCAGCTGTAAACCAGGATCCTGTGAACATAAATCTGCAAAACCAAAACTACTAGCTGCCCGTGTCAAAATAAGGGCACCCAGAGTTTAGGTTAAAACAATAAACTCCAGGTCAGTCATGTGACTGGTGTGAGAACTAAAACAGTTGTTAATCTTTATTTTTAAAATTAGGTAAATCAAGGGACCACGCCGTATAACACGGAACGGGTTTCCTCCCAAGAATACCAGTGCATAAAACAAACAGCGCAATGCTAAATAAAGAAAAATGAAGCTGTTATAAGACCCGGGTCCCATCACACAATGCAACGCAGCCGAGGATAGGGTTTTCCCTTATAACAGCCAAAGAATGCTTGATACGTTTAAAACAAATCATTTGATACGACTATAAGTGCATAGTGTATAAAACAACTTCAAATCATAAGTATCAATCATAGGCGGCATGAATGCCCCATAACACTATGTCGCCATATATAAGTTTACAATCAAAGCCGCAATGTCGTATTGGAAGTTGGGTTATCATTTATGGTATGAACCGAGGCTAGGGGCAAGATCCTCTACCGATTCGAGACTGTCTAGTCCGAGCCTCAGGAACAGCCGCAACTGCCCCATGGATCGTCAGGGCCGGTCCACCGATGTGGATTATTATGCCTGAACACTACGTTTCCCCGCCCTTTGGGGCGTAAGCCTGGCCCGTCAGCCGACCAGAAGCATCGGCCGAAACCGATATCACGAGGCGCCTCGCATTTCAGCAAGTAATAATAAGTAACATCCACATGAGTCAAACTCGTCAGCCAGTTCAAGCACTGACGCCACTCCTAACTAGAAAGAAACGCATGTCCTCCCTGATGTCCGTCTCCCGTTTTTAGTTCATACCGGGTGTGATACTCGCGAATCAACGTTACACAAAGCTACGCCACAAAGGCCGTGCTTCGATCATCAACCACAAGACTTTGCTTTTCAACAGAAGCCTTGATCATTTGCATCTTAGCATGCCACACAGGCAATTCACTCCATGCGATTAATATCCATCAATATATAACCCCTGAGCTCGTACGTCTCAGAGAAGGGCGTTAAGCAAGAGAATAAATTCTCCGCCGCCAAACAGATATATATTTAATAGAGATCAATCACACGGACTAAAATCCAATGTCAGACACACAGTCCATTTACAAGTCCGTTCTGGGGCTGAACGAAACCGGAGGCACCTAGTACCCCGCATATCCATCGATCTCCAAGTACGTCTGGACGATCACTAACTGTTTCCATCTTCTTGGGTGTACAGCCCAATCAAGATCATCAGTAATCACCCAAACGACGTGAAGACTTCTGGTCTTCGACCACCGTCTTCATCTTCGACTTATCGTCGTATCAGTTATTCAGAATGGGATAAACCCGGTCTTTCCAAATAACTCGCGTATATTTTAAATAAGTGTTACACAAACACAACATACGCCTCATTCCAATTCATCAGTCACTAACCGTAAATTAATCAAGAGAATAATTTCCCAAATATTAACCCCGAAGGCCGAAACCAACATCAGATCAATATCCAGGAAACCATTCTGCTTAGCTAACCGACAGTTAGTTTCTAACTTCACATTCATAGGGAAAGGTTCCCATTAATTTTATCCAAGATAAATTTCTTGAATTTATTCTTTAATTTATTTTTGAATATCAATTCAAACTAGTCGGGATTAATGAAACTTACCGAAGTAATCATTTGTTTTAATTTCCCCAATCCCAACCTATTCATCCCATGAAGTAAAACTGGTTATACTTCATATCTAACACCACGGTGTTATCGGTAAATTCAATTACCGTTTCACGTTCAAATCTAATTAAAGATTTAACTACCGCCTGGAGCAAAACTGGTGATACTCCATTTCGATTATTTCAATCTAATTAAAGATTCATTAAAACTCCACTTAGTTTTAATCTTCAACTGGGTTAAAGAATCAGTGTCATTTAAAACACGGTTCACGATAAACCCAAAATCACATTCATTAATTATCGGGTTAAAGAACGAGTGTTATTTAAAACACTGTTCACGATAAACCCAAAAATCATTCCATTAATTATCGGGTTAAAGAACAAGTGTTATTTAAAACACTGTTCACGATAAACCCAAAAATCATTCCATTAATTATCGGGTTAAAGAACAAGTGTTATTTAAAACACTGTTCACGATAAACCCAAAAATCAATCCATTAATTATCGGGTTAAAGAACAAGTGTTATTTAAAACACTGTTCACGATAAACCCAAAAATCAATACCAATTCAATTCCAATTAAATATCATTTAATTGGTACACTTCATTAAATCTAAATAAAAAGATTTAATCTTTTCCCAACTGGGTTCAAGAACAGTGTTAGTGAAGACACCATTCACGACAAACCCAAATCACATTTGATATTCAATATAAGGCTCTGAATAGAAAATATATCGGCTTATATTCAATATCAAATTCTACGATTAACAAATGTCATATTGGAAATAACGATATAAATATATATCTTTCAAATTTCCATAACAACATCTGTATAATCACGAATTCCAACATCGAAATATTCCGAAGACAATTTCGATTCAAATCCACTCCAATGCAATCATTGGAAATTCTGGTTATTTTTAAAACCCTTTTCAAATTCAATTTATTTATTTAAAAATAAATAGAATTATATTTCTAGTTCAAAACTAGTTCATTTCGATAAAAATCTATTTTTATCTTTTCAAATATGGAGTTTTTCATCTCAATTCTTTCTAAATCATTTCTTATGATTTTACACAAATTATTACTATTTTTAATAATTTTATCAAGGCCCGTACAGTCGATTTCCATCAACGGCTATCGAACTGCACTTACAGCGACCTTTTTCAAATTTGATTTGGACATAATTCCAAATCCAACCGTTAGATTTCTAATTTCTAGCATTCTTTAGAAAGCTCTTTTCGATACAAACCCAACGGTTCCGGTTTTAGGAGAATCCGACGGTCGGATCTCCCGTAATGTCCGTTTGAAATAAATGGTCGAAATTCACGAACTGTCGCGGCGCGGCGCGTTCTATTCAGGCCATTATATTATATATATAATATATATAATATATATTTCGTCGATTTCTATTTAAAACGAATTATATAAATAGTTTTAAAATTCGTTTCAAAAGCAATTTCAACTTCCATTTCAATTCAAATCAAAATTTAATTCTTCTTTATAAATTCGTTTTAAAATTCATTTCTTTTCAATTCAAATTTCAATTCAATTTGAATTCATTTCAATTCGCTTTCAATTCAATTTGAATTCGTTTTCAGTTCATTTCATTTCGAAATCGTTTTCAATTCAATTCATTTCGAAATCGTTTCCAATTCAATTCATTTCCAAATCGGTTTCAATTCAACTCATTTCGGAATCGTTTTCAATTCAATTCATTTCGAAATCGGTTTCAATTCAATTCATTTCGAAATCGTTTTCAATTCAATTCATTTCGAAATCGTTTTCAATTCAATTCATTTCGAAATCGTTTTCAATTCAATTCATTTCGAAATCGGTTTCAATTCAATTCATTTCGGAATCGTTTTCAATTCAATTCATTTCGAAATCGGTTTCAATTCAATTCACTTCGAAATCGTTTTCAATTCAATTCATTTCGGAATCGTTTTCAATTCAATTCATTTCGAAATCGGTTTCAATTCAATTCATTTCGAAATCGTTTTCAATTCAATTCATTTCGAAATCGGTTTCAATTCAATTCATTTCGAAATCGTTTTCAATTCAATTCATTTCGAAATCGGTTTCAATTCAATTCATTTCGAAATCGGTTTCAATTCAATTCATTTCGAAATCGTTTTCAATTCAATTCATTTCGAAATCGGTTTCAGTTCAATTCGTTTCAAAATGAATAGAATCGATATAAATTGTTTACGTCAAAATGGCGTCAATCTAATCAACACGGCTTCATAAATTTCTATTTTCAAATATTCTATTTCAAATATTTCTTTTTCAAAATAGTTGTTATTATCAAAATATTTCGTTCAACACATGACCAATCTCAATGGATGAGTACTGTCAACACATGAACCTTTATTTTATATTGATAAGGATGTAAATTTTATTACTAAAATATTTCGTTCAACACATGACCAATCTCAACGGATGAGTATTGTCAACACATGAACCTTTATTTTATAATATTCTTTATTTTTCAAATTGGAATGAGGCCCAATCAATTACCATATAAAGTTGATTATATGGATTTTCATACAACACACGTATAATAGCATTGAAAAATAATCAACCATCAACCAAAGTGCACTACACTGTATAAGCATCAAATATAGATATCTAACGCTTAAAACAGCCTGTCAATCAACCGATCGACATATTTAATAAATCAGGATGAGTGAACTTCAAATTTTATCCTAACACCCGTGTGGGGTTTCAGACAATCAAACACAGATTTTATTTGTGCAGTTGGACGATGTGTAAAATTTATCGTCCCAATCAATGTCATTCAAATAGGTGTACATAAACAAACCGTCCGGTTTGTAAATGAATATTTTATTTTATTCACTTTCACTATATTCATTCACACGTTAAAAATTATATTTTTAACGATAAAACATTTTATTCCAACATATGAATTTCTATTATTCATTTACACAATAAAATGATATTTTTATTTTCTAACTTATTTTAGAAAATTTCGGCGGCATAACGGCACGATACTAGAAACGGGACAAGGCCTAGCCTTATCCCCGGTCTAGTGAAGGTCCACGCCATTCACACATCAATCAAAATCACCAAACAACCAATTCAAATCACATCATATAACTAATCTATGCAACCAAACAAACAAGTCCATGGTCTGTGGACGATTGTGTCGGGTGCTACTAAGCACCGTCTGCATCCTAGTATATATATATAACTAGAAAATTAAATTGAAAGGTGAGAAGTTCTCACTTATAGCTATCCTAGCTCCACGGCACTTCATTGATAGAAATCTTCATCGCTATCACAACTTCGTCATCTTCGTTGCTCGTAGCCACTACATATATAAAAATCACACATTTTTATATTTTGATGTCTTTAAAATAAAAATCACATTTTTATTTATTTTCAATTTAAAAATCATATTTTTATAATCGCTTCCTACATTTAAAAATCGAATTTTTTATTCCGTTATTCAATATATAAAAATCGAATTTTTACTACTATGTTATATAGATAAAAATTATATTTTTATCATGCTATTTTCCACCTAAAGATTTCGCCTTTATAAACATATAGACTTCGCCTTTTCAAATTTAAAGATTTAATCTTTATAAAAATCTCATTTTTATTTTTCTACACATATAAAGATGATATTTTTAATATTTCTATCATGTAAAAATTATATTTTTAATTCTTTACACATATAAAGATCATATTTTTATACCTTCTACATATATAAAAAATCATAAATTTTATTCTCTATTCGTACATGAAAATCACTTCTTTATATATATGAACACCATAGAAAAACCAAACCCCTTTCATATTGAAGAACAATGCTTTTTCTATATTAAAAAAAAACAAATCTTTTTGTTAATAAAAATCACACTTTATTTCTAATCTACATTATATAAAAATCTTATTTTTTACTACGGTAAAAATCATAACTTTCTAATGTTAAAAATCATAACCTTCTAATGTTAACTTCATAACAAAAATGATATTTTTATTATGCTAGTATATATATATGTATAAATCAAGTTTTAATCAAACAAAAATTATATTATATTTTCTATCAAACAAAGATCATTTTTTTTTGAAGTTCTTAACTTTGCTTTAAATAAATAAAAGAAAACTGATTTACTATATCATTGAAAAATAACAAAATCAGAAAAGAAAAGGAAAAAAAAGGATACTCACTTGTATTTGATTTTGTCGGAGGGAAGAGGGTTCACAACGGCTGAGGGGGGGGTCAGAGGAGGGGCTGGAAGGTCGCGGGGTCGGGTCTGGGGTCTGAGGTGGCGGCGATGCTTGCTGGTGGTGGTGGGCGTCGCGCCGGTCGGGGTGTGGAACTGTGGCGGCGCGTCTGTGGAGTTTGAAGGGCCTAGGGCTTGCGGAAATCGAAGGAGAGAGAGGCGGAGGGGCCAGGGTAGGGGGTGCGGTGGCCCACCTGGGCGGCGGCGGGGTGAGCGTGGGGCCAGGCGGGGCGACGGGGCGTGGGGTCTCGATCTGGAACGCAATGGTTTTTTTTTCCCTTTGAAGAATAACGACCGGGCTGAGAGGAAGTAAGGGGTTAGAGGGTTGTGGGGTTAAATAATTAGTTTATTTAATTTATTTTTCAATAAAAAAAAAGTTGACTTTTTATTCGAACTCGAAACGAGACCCAACGACCATCGTCCCCAACTAATTACCCCCATTCCGAACACAATGGGATATGTTTCGTCAGCCAATTACATCATTTCGATCAGTTTCCGTTGGATTTAAAATATAAATCCTTATATATTCAATTTAAACGCACATTTCAATTTACCGGGGTCACATACGAACTCTAAAAATTCTCGAAAAATTATTTCTAGCTTCGTATGACGATACGGTCCTAACAAAACTAATTTCGTCAAATTCTGAGACCGTTTGAAAAATGGCCAATTTCCAGTCGATTGAAATCAACTGAAACTGGTCAAACGCGTTTTCCTTTGCCACGCTCACATATTGATTCGGAAAATTATGAAATTTGAAACCTGACAATAATTTTACCTCCCGGACCCAACAAAACTGGTTTCGTCGAATTCCGAGGTCGTTTGCAAAATTCCCATTTTTAAGGGCCTGAATTTCCATAGCGACTATTCAGAATTTTTAACTGGACCTATCTTTTGATTCCCGCTATGAAATTTCGATTTGTCGGATTCGTTGGAAAGATATTATCAATTTGATCCCATTATTTTTGGTTTCACTAAAATCCGGATTGTTTTGCACCCGGTACATTCAATTGAAGTTTGAAATCGAATTATCGAACTACCGCGCCATTTTCAATTCTATTTATAATTATATATAATTATTTATATTCTAACGACGACGCGTATAATATATACGTTCGAATTATATTCAAAATAATTTTCTCGTCGATTTTATTTAAAATAATTCATTTTAAATATTCAAAATTCGCTAAAATTGCCAAAATAAAAATTTTAAACTGGCCCAGAATTTCCGGGTTATTACATCATGATTATGCCAAGTTCCCTCTTTCTATCCTTTATGCGCTATTGCGATATGTAAGCGATGGGATTGCGTTTGGGGTTGGGTAAAAGTAAAAGACATAAAAACATAAGCTTGGGAATTTACCTATTAAGTTAGGTCTACCCATTGGGAATTTACCTATTAAGTTAGGTCTACCCAATTGCTTGAAAATTTGTAACATGTTTTGAAAACATGATGGACATGACACTTAGAAAATATAAGTGTGACCAACTCGAGGTTGGGTTGAGTTTGTAGCGTAAACCTACCCGGAACCGACCGGCTTAACTAGTTGCTACAAACAATAGGACCCAATGTGAGAAGTTGGTCATGTTGTACCTTGAACCCGAGGTTAGACCAAGTTGTGGTGTAAAGCTACCCGGACCCGCCCGACTTAACTAGTAACCACAACGAGGTCTAATGTTAGAGGTTAAGGCGCATTAAATTAATTAATGCCTCGTGATTAGGGTTAAGTCATGGTCCACTTAATACTTAACCAATTTGGGCTTGGTAGATTAATCGGGGTTAAGTCGTGAACTCATCGTTACACTTAACCAAGTTAATCCATGATTAGAAAGAGGGTTAAACCGTACTTAACCCACTAGAAAATCCTAGCAATGGGGGTCCACTCCAGAAGTAATCCCAAGTTTGTATCATCATGACCCTAGGGACTAGGCTAGGGTGGGGGCACGATTACTGAACTGGAGGTAAGCGACCAAAAGCGACGGCAGAGTGGTACGCCGGTGTAGTTCCGGGCGGACTTATGGTCGTGCACATAGTCCGAAGCCGGGGAAAGCATGCACGGGTATCAGTAGATCGAGACTGTGCACGCATGTTTATGGTGTCCAGGGGTTGCCACCTTAGGGCTTGATACACCCGACGGGAGACCCGGCACAGTCTGACTACAATTATGTTTGGGCCGTATTGACACCAACACGTGACGAGTTAGGCTTAGGGAGCCGATCGACTAGACCGTTTGATTGGACCTCGTGTTAGGGTCACTTCATGTTATTGGACCTCGTGTTAGGGTCACTTCATGTTATTGGACCTCGTGTTAGGGTCACTTCATGTTATTGGACCTCGTGTTAGGGTCACTTCATGTTATTGGACCTCGTGTTAGGGTCACTTCATGTTTATTGGACCTCGTGTTAGGGTCACTTCATGTTATTGGACCTCGTGTTAGGGTCACTTCATGTTATTGGACCTCGTGTTAGGGTCACTTCATGTTTATTGGACCTCGTGTTAGGGTCACTTCATGTTATTGGACCTCGTGTTAGGGTCACTTCATGTTATTGGGCCAAAGCTTGGACCAAGGGATCAATACTTGTTTATTCAAGTCATGTTAGCTTGCTAGTACACCTATGGTGCAAAACCTTAAACCTGATTATGCGAAGACTCCTTTATCTCCCTTGTTAGTTAATCATCATTCCAGTATGTTGTTATCCTTATGATCATACCTGCTTCTCATGCCAGTTAACTTTATCAGTTTACATTGATTGTAGTAGGGCTTACTTAGTCTTTTTGACTGACCTGTTTTCTTTCGCCTCTTTTCTTCCGTTTCCCCCCAGGTTCTCAGGGAGGGAATATTGGAGCTTAGCTGGATTTCTGATCGCTTGCTTGTGGGATTTTAGCTCATGCACGGTCTTGACATGAAGCTAGCTATGGTTATCACTTATTTGGCGATAGTACTTATGTATTTCAGTTTTTCAGTTGATGTTGTTTTTGTCTAGACTTGTTTATTTGGAAAGCTATGTTGTACCAGACTTGTTTTGAAATAGTATGAAATCTTCCGCTGTTTTATCTATGTTATTTACTTTGTTTACATATATACATATGTTCTTGTTCTACCTTGATATATCATTATGCATGTTTACCTGATTCAAACGCCCCTCTAAAGTCAGAGTGCTTGCAAGAGTCACCCTGGTGGAGGTGGGGTGTTACACATTGGTTCCCAACTGGATCCTGAGCTCCAACTTCTTATTTGGACTACCTTTGCATCTTGGGTTGTTGGTCTTCTTCTTTTACTTTGCTTCGGATCGTACTCCCATCGGGTTCGGATCGTCGTTATCACCCCTGGCGGGTCGGGTCGGGGCCTTCGAGTCCAATCACCATACATCGGTTCGGTTCGGAGGTGGCTATGTGGGTCAGGTCGGGGTGGCCTTCCTCCAGCGGTTCGGATCGAAATGCTTCATCACCTCGGATCGGGTCGAGTTCCTCTATTTCTTCCATAGCGCATCTGTTCGGGTCGGGTAACATGATTCGGATCATGGACTCTCCAGGTAAGCGGATCGGTCCAGAGATTAATGCTCCCATCGGTTCGGAGAAGACTACACAGGTCGGATCGGAGAAGATGCTCCACTAGCAGTTCGTGGGGAAGGGCTTCACAACGGTTCGGTTCGGCCTCCCATCCGATCCGATCCGGTTTGGGTACTTTTCTGTACTTTTCCTGCAACTTCCAATGACTGTTTATATGCCACTCGACGGCGTTTTCGACCAATCTAACACTTCTAGACAATCACAAATCATACCATACAGTCATATCAACATGTACAATCAATCATAAACAGCAAAACAACAATCATAGCATGTAAATTGAATCAAACATACCCAAAACCCATATTTTCCCCTTAAACATGTTCAACAACAACTAATGATAGGATTAGTAAAACTTAACCAAATTAGCCAAATTTCCTAACAGATGTCTAAAACAATATTTTAGAATTTTTGAATATTTTTCAAGATTTTTATGGCGCATAATTTCGCTAATTATCTATAATCACCCCTTAATCCCCTAAATTTCGGGATTAGCAAAATTAGTCCAAGTCAACCCAAATTCATATTTGAGGCATAAAATAATATTCTGCAATTTTACAAATTTTTATAGATTTTTCTGAGTTATAATTTCGCTAATCTTCGCTAATTACCCTAATTAGCCGTAATTAGTGAAAAACAATGCAAATCACTCACCTTAGCCACAAAGTAAACTATAGATCTGAAATGATTCTCTGTTTGGGTCAAATTCTAATGTGTTCCAGCAACACTCTCTCTGATTTGGTGTTAATCCCCCTTGATTTGATGTAGTTTTGCTTAATCTTCGATTAGAAAGTGTTTAGAGGCGATTTGGGATGAAATTAGAAGGTGAAGGCCATGGCTAGAGTGAAAGACATGTTTGTGGCGGCTGGAAAATGAAGTAAAAATAGTTTTCTAAACCCTAGCATCCCTTAAATACATCTAAACCCGAAATCCCCCATTGGGCCTAGCTGTTAATCACCCGGTTAAGCCCAATTAAGCTGTTTTTAGCCTTCTAAACCATAATTCAGTCATATCTCCCAAACGGTAAATCCGTTTGACTATTATGACCACTCTACGGAAAGGTAAACCATCATATGGATCTAATGGAAGTGGTTTCATTTCAAAATTACTCTCCAATCAAAAGTTATGAACGAAACAAGATTAGCTAGGGGTAAAACGGTCATTTAAAAATCGACAAAAATCATGAACATGGGAAATGACCCCAATAGTCGTTTCCCAAAGTTACATGGCCATACGTCTTCATATAAGAAAGAAATAAATATTCTACGATCCTCCGATGCGTAGAATGCGGGTTGTTACAGTTTCTATGTGATTTCTAGTTTCATCTTACCCGAGTGTGAGTCTCGGGGTTTCTGTGTGATTTCTGGTTTTGACTTATAAGGGTGTGAGTCTCGGAGTTCCAATGTGATTTCTGGTTTCAACTTACCTGAGTGTGAGTCTCATTGTTTCTATTTGATTTCTGGTTCCGACTTACCCGAGTGTAAGTCTCGTGGTTTCCATATGACTTCTGGTTTTACCTTACCTAAGCGTGAGTCTTGGGGTTTCCATGTGATTTCTGGTTTCAACTTACTAGAGTGTGAGTCTTGGGGTTTCTATTGATTTCTGGTTTCAAATTACCTGAGTGTGAGTCTTGGCGTTTCTATGTGATTTCTGGTTTCAACTTACCTGAGTGTGAGTTTCAGGGTTTCTATGTGATTTTTAGTTTCAACTTACCCGAGTGTGAGTCTTGGGATTTCTAGGTGATTTCTGATTTCCACTTACCCGAGTGTGAGTCTCGGGGTTTTCTATATGATTTTTGGTCTTTACTCACCCGAGCGTGACACTCCGGATTTCCATTAGTTACAAATATGAATTTTATATATCTGATTTTCTTTTTATGAGTCTTAATTTTCCTATCACATTCAATTTTCCGAATTCCTATTGTATAAGTTTAAGTCTGAGCTTTGAGCCTCTTCCCTTAGTATTTCCAAATGAGTATTCTAGATTTACAATATTTCCAAGAGATAGATCCTTAGATCCACATTACCCAAACAATTAAATTTAGTAACGTATTTTCTTTGCTAATTCCCAAAAAAGAAAGCTAAAATTCTTTTTTCATGTTCACATATATTGTTCGGACATACCACTTTTGTTCTAAGGTAAAGATGTTATAGTAGGTATCCACGTTGGTACTTTGGACCTCTCATTCGAAGCCTTCCAACAAGGGTTATGATCTTGTAACATTTTGTATAGGGATGTTTTCTAAACTCATTGCATATTTACCCCTAACATTCACTACAATGAATTTTGGTCAAAATAATGTTTGACACATCATAAATTAAATATCAGACACTATGCAAGTCATATTACTTTTATTAACACATTGTGTTTGTCAAAGGTTAACTTCTGACTTTATATTGCAAGTATCCAAATATAGGTTTTAGGCATGCTATCTCACTCCTCCAGGAATAAATTATTGACATATTGGATACCAAAAAACAATCACATTGGTTTCCCCATTCAGTGTTGATAGGAAGATATTAAGTCTTAAAACTATTAAATCCCACCTGGATATATGCTCGAGTTTGCACACTATACATAATTAGATTTTTAAAAGTTCATAATTTGGAGTTTGTTTTGAAAGAAACAATCATAAAGAAAGTCTATGCTTTCCTTGCATACTATTTTAGGATATATGAAACTAAAGCCGAAACCTCCTTAATGATTCTTGTATTGTAGAAAAACAGTACAAGTGCTATAGAATTTCGTCCTAAAGAACAAAGCTTTTTTATACTAGGGGGCTAAACATTAACACCAAAATTTGCACTAGCTAAATATAAAGAGGCAAAAGATCTGAAATCGGAAAAAAGGGGTTTCGAGTTGCGAAACCGAAACCAAGTAGGAGGAGCTCCGAGAGTAAATTATGAAAGCTATCAAACCGACACCAATAATGAAGAGCTGAAAAGCTAATGTAGACAGCAAAGAGGTTTGAGTTACGACCGAGCATCAACATCAGGTATTGTTAGGGAAGGCCCGAGAGCCCCAAAGTCTGATACCAAAGCATAAGGGTGCCGATTTGACATCAACAACATACGATCAAGAGGCAAAGTGATACCGCCAGAGCAGCAGAATGAAAGAAAAGGGGTTAAGGATAGTGTCGGCACTAGCACACGATGGATTCCTAGTTTGGTGACGACAAAACAGACAAAGAAAG
Organism: Allium sativum; assembly: GCA_030737875.1. Taxonomy (NCBI): domain Eukaryota; kingdom Viridiplantae; phylum Streptophyta; class Magnoliopsida; order Asparagales; family Amaryllidaceae; genus Allium; species Allium sativum. The sequence goes on along the minus strand of CM060923.1, from coordinate 387,062,128 downwards.
TATATGGATAGATAGCATTACAACCAAATTAAATACCAAAACCGATTAACAGCGAAGGGGTATCGGATCGTAATTAATTACAAAAGAATTGGGAAGTGACAACAATCACGTTAAAGTAGAAGAAGATAGAAGAGCGAAGGCTTGGTACCGATATGAAAGGGGACAGTGGTAAAGCAGTGTCGACACCGAAAGCAAACAACATAACTCAGTTCCGATCGCATAACACATAAAATCGAAAGCCTGAGAACAATGTTATGAAGACACAAAACCAAAACTGGATTCATCAGGGGAGACAAAGGGATAACACCAAGTAATACAGGGCAAGGAGAAGATATCTGTAACAACCTGAAACTTCGAGTAGTATATATTTAAATATCAAGGTTATTTAAATATTTAAATCATGGATTTAATGTTATAAAAATGGTTTCATAACCTTGATTAAATCCCTTTATAAATACTAATTAATGAAGGGAAAACATGTTGTTGAATTATTTTTGTTTACAAACGATAAGTTGTTCGAAGAAATATCGATAATGTGACCGAAAACAGTTTTGTTGATAAACGACGTTTTACTTGTTAAAAATTGTTAGAACATCATGCGCATGTAGTAATAGTAGAAGAACACATAGATGTGTGTACATAGCATATAAATAAAATACAAATGGTACATGTATATATATTTTAGAATATGAAAATGCCTTAAAATGATAGGGATATGTGTCATTAAATGAACAATACACATGTATTAAGATTAAATAAGATAAAGACACATAAACACATTAGGTGTCCATGTGTAGAAACATCTAATGACACCTGAGGAGGCATATGTCTACATCCTAAGGCTTGCATGATGATAAGGTGGACAAGTGTCCAAAACAAAATTACCAAACCAGCCTTAAGAAATGCTATATAAAGGAAGGAAATGTTCACTTCTTTTCATGCATTCACAAACAAAAACAAGATAAGATAAAGAGGAGAAGTTTATGAGAAGGCAAGAGAATAAATACAATTTCGAACTACAATTCTAAGGTGAGAAAAACTAATTGAGAACACGTATTCATTTCATATTTTGAAGAAAAGTTGTGAAATTTAAGGATGAATGATTGGTCTAAAACCTATGAAAATGACGTTCGGTATTTCAACCATAACTTCCTCAATTCTTGATGAAATTTTGTTTTCTTTATCGATTTGGAAAGTTAACTCAAAAGCCTACAACTTTCATTTCAGACACTTTTTTTGTTCGATGGTTTTTGTACCTGAAAACTGGATGTAAAGTCAGGTAAATATCTGCCTAAAATGAACATGTTAAAAATGTCATGTATTGTTCAATTATATATACTAAATTGATAATTGATTTTAAGGTTTTCTTTTCATGATAATTATGTAAAACTTCTTACTATAGAAAATTTGGAGTCAAAAACTGTATTTATCATAGAGAAATAGAATCAAACATTTTACCAAAAAACTGGTCAAAAAACTGAATTTAAGAACTTTTCGTAGCTTTCTGAAACGCTATCTTTTCTATGGATTATTTATGAAGCACTTTAACAAGTCCAGAAGTATTCACAGTGAGCTAGAAACATTGTAATATTTTTTTTGAATCTTTTAATGACACAGAACTTTTCACAGCGCACCTAAAGCGCTGAAATAGTTGTTTTGAGTCTAAAATTATTATAAACTATCTAGAACTTTTCGCAGCGCAACAGAAACACTATAATAACTTTTTGAGTATAAAACCATGGTAAACTACTTCAAATCCTCTCAAATTTGGACTTGAGCTTCCTGATTGTATCATAAACAAACTATCAAAAGTGGGGATGTTAAATCATAGTAAAAGAGAGTCAAAACGTGTCAAAACCGGGAACAAAGTGGGTTGACATGAGTTTTTGCGAATTACAATGATTCGAGGAATACATTTGATTGCTTTGGGGTAATGATAAGTTCTATATTATGTTCTACAAAGATTTTGCATGAAGATAGCAAGGAATACTATGAGTATACTCATCATTTAATTAATTACTTATTTCTTAAGCTTGTGTTTTAACTTAATGTTTCACATGACTTCAGCATACTATATTGACTGCAATCTTTGCTTTGGTAAAAAAAACATATATGAATGATGATTGAGGACATTGATGACTTAGTATGACTTGCATAAAGTCCCGAAATCAAGAACATAAGGATTAGTAGGGGACTGGGACAGACATAGAATGCTTATAGTTTGATAGCCATAATTGCATTACCAAAACGTATTACTTTTACAAATTTTTTATGTAAAACAATATTTTCAAGTATTCCTTTTCTTGATGATTAGTCTCAAGTTATAATCTGTTTTATCATAAAGGAGTTTCTTGGTATTTAAAATAGAATATGTTTATCTTTTGAAAGGAAGTTCTACAACAAATATATAAATATATTCCAAAATGAGTGTTTGCAGAGTATTTTACCCATGCCAGATATAAATAGTATTTTTGGAAGTAAACATTGATTTTAAATGTTTTGTGTAAATAAGAACTTCTTTGGCTTGATCCTGTATCTAATTGTTTACACAATTAAATAATGATACGCAGGTAGTCACAAGTGGTAATGATGCAGCTGCTATATTAATAAAATATATTTATTATTTATTATTGATATTTCATCTTGTAATGGTGCATTTTTCATGTTTATCATTTAAGACATGATAACGTGTTTATAGAGTGCGCAGGAATGAATATCGATGTCCATCTCATCAGAGTTACACAATGATAGATGTATGGTGATTGTGCTTAATACGTATTTGAACACACCCTGTGGATTAAATGAAGATTTTGATAAGTGGCATTTATTTAAATTTTATCTAGTGTATCTACTGATGTTGTACATATGTTTAAAATATAATGGTAGGTTTCATTGTTTGTTTTTGAATGGATGGGGTTTTCGATAAATTTTCACCGGTCGGAATTTCTAGGGCATTTCACTATCGGTCCAAATAGTCTCGGTACCGATACTAATGGGCAGAAGCTACACTTGTTAAAACAAGCATTGAAAGAAGAATCAAGTGGCGGAAGAGAATAGTGGACGAAAATAAAGACATGTACATATAGCGACGAAGTTAACTAAACCAATACCAAAAATGTATCTGACACCGACATCATATCCATCTCGATTCATCATGGAAAGCCGAGAACAAAGGAAAGGGGATAATCAAACTAGCACCTAGGCACATTCAAAGCTTCAGCGCCAAAACAAAAAAACGTGGAAGTAGACCAAACCCAATGGTCCCGAGGCCAAAAGTCTATCATTGAAAATCGAAATCCTATTATTGAAGATCGAAAACAACATCTCTTAAAGCAAGATAAACTAGTTGACAATGCTGACTGGTGCAAAGGCGGTTGAAACCACAGTACCGCATCAGAAAGAGGCTTTTGCTGCATTGACAACAGAAGGAGGCCCGATTTGCTTATAAATAAGACCTCAGGGGTCTCATTTTCCGGGACTTTTCCCTCGTTCTGCAATCTTTCTCCCATTACTAAGAGAGTTAACCTAATTTGTAAATCAATTTGGGGATTTCTTATGTAATCTCCTCGATGAATAAAGTCATCAAGGCCCTTAAAGTGGATGTAGGTTCAATCTGAACAGAACCACTATAAATCGTTGTGTTCTTATTATTTCCGCATATTGTATGATACTCTACTATGTTTCTGATTGTATTATATAATGCTTCCGGATGACCAAAATGCCCCTTCCTACACCATTTAGCTTTCCACTCATGACGAGCTTACGAAACCATTATCCAAAGGTAACTGTTGGTCCTTAAGTCTTGTAAGAATGATACTCACCTCTTGAATGAAGAGTAACTAATCATCGGGCCTAAGACCTTGGTATTTTAGAAAAGGTGAGCTAACTCAAGCTTGTAGGAACTAACAACCCCTAAGCACCCTTGGGTCCATACCCTTATTCCCTTGTTCCGATGTTGACGAAAAATATCGTTAACACATGGATATAACCCCGATCGATAATCATATAGAATCGGAATGAAGAACAAAGAAGGACGACCCAGGAATTGGACAAAACCTGACCAAAAAGACAAGGAGGACGTACTAGTGCCATTCCCAAAAGCACAAGTCCTAATTTACTATGTACATGGGTTGACACCGACCTATGATGAGTTGGCACCGACCTATATGCACAGTGAATTGGGGATTGCGACCTACTATTCTCCTCTCATGATGCAGGCGGAAGGATATATAGAGAATTCCATGTCAACCAAGCTTGTTTAAACACTTTACTCGATGAGCTGAAGTATAGGATCAGAAGGATAATAAGCAAGTTTCAATACAACTTCAAACCGAGTCTAATCGGTACCAAATTGCATTTGGAAGCTAAATGAGGCTTGTGCATCATGACCATGAAGGCCAATAGCAAAAACAGGCTAGGCAATGGGCTAGTACTGACCCATGATAAGCCGACATTGACCCAAACAGTTGAGATATTTTGGCATGACACTTTCTTTGTTAGCTTGGTATATCATTCTAAGGCTTTCTACATAAGGGCTTGACCCAACTCCATCCCAAACACCTTTAAATATAGCATGCCCTCTAACTTAAAGGGGGCCCAATCTTTGCCATACCAAGATGCCGCCAAATCTCTATAAGACCATATCTTCATTTCAAACAACCATTGCTCGTCTTCGACAACAAGACATCGCCTCAAGCAGCAAGTACTCTTCTCTTACAACAAAGCATCTTCTCCAGAGATAGAATTTTTTTATCATATAGCCTGGTTATCGTGATTCTCGGATAACCAATAATACTAGTGATAATCTGTTGATCTCTACTTTGGGGAACCTTGCCATAATACATTGTACTTGGCATGGAAAGGATCGAAATAAAAGACATACAAAGTGGATGTAGGCCTTGATAATGGCTGAACCACTATAAAAATTGTCTTTCTCTATTTACATTTTGTTTCTTACCGTTTTTCAATTTATTTGTATATATTCTATACTGTTTCCCCGTAAAAGGTGGTGCTTTCATTAAAATATGGTGTTAGTGTTAAGGATGCGGATTAAGGATCTTAAGGCAGAATTAACGTTAGAGAAAAGGTGAATAGTGTTTATAAGAAATTTATAGAAAAATTTAACTAACTTGAATTACTATATGAATCATACAATGATTATCACACCAGAAATGATCATAAACACAGAAACAACCACAAATATAAGTAAATATAAAAGTAGAAAAGGAAAGAACACGCCAGATTTTGCATTAATTTGGATTACTCATGCGTTCAGTCCCCTACAATGCTAGATTGCGTAGAGTTTTATTAATATAAAAATCCAATTACAATACCCTTGAATTCACGGCTACAAGGTTAATACGATTCCACCACCCTTGATTTCACGGCTACAAGGTTAACACCAATTCAACCACCCTTGATTTCACGGCTACAAGGTTAACACCCCCCTTTCCTTGATTTAAGGACTACAAGGAACACACCATTTCAAAAATAATTCCTAAACAATTACAATAGCCCTAGAAATCTTGTATAGCACTTCCAATTAAAGAGTAGTTGATAGAGATTGAGAATAGAAGAAGTTTGATATAATTTGGGTAGAAATCGACAGAGTATAAGTGTAGAAATCTAGAAATTAAAAGTATAATAATGGTGGTAAGAGAAGAGACGAAGAAGGAGAAGATTAAGTGATAAAAAATGTCCCCTTTATTTAGAGTTCCATAGTTATCAATAGTTTTGAAACATTTCAAACATGAAAAGAAACTTCCTTTGAATTTTAAAAAATATGACAGTTATACGTCAACAAGAAAATAAAGTATAATAATGGTGGTAAGAGAAGGGATGAAGAAGGAGAAGATTAAGTGATAAAAAATGTCCCCTTTATATAAAGTTCCAAAGGTATCAATAGTTTTGAAACGTTTCAAAACATGAAAAGAAACTTCCTTTGAATTTTAAAAAATATGACGGTTATATGTCGACATGTCAAAAATGTATGTCAACATATGTATAATATATTTTTGAATTTTGAATTATTTTTAACATATTTAAACCAACATATATATATATATATCTTTTGGAAATTTCTGAAATAAAACTTGTTGTTGAAACATTATTTTTCAAGTATAAAAACATAAGAAGATATTATTTAAACATATGATTAAAAACTTTATGTATAAGTGATACAAAAACCAAATAATATAATTATAAACAAATACGTATATGAATTTGTAACGAGATATTATAAACTATATAAACAAAAAATGCTTTATGAAAACTTAGAGTTTGAATAAGAATAATTGAAATTATATGTAACAACCCGAAAATCTGGGCCAGTTTAAAAATTTTATTTTGGCAATTTTATTGAATTTTGAACATTTAAAAAAGATTATTTTAAATAATATCGACGAGAAATTTATTTTGAATATACAATTCGAACGAATATATTTATATATGTCGTCATTAGAATATAAATAATTATATATATACTTATAAAAGGAATTGAAAATGGCGCGGTAGTTCGATAATTCGATTTCAAACTTCAAATGAATGTACCGGGTGCAAAATAAACCGGGTTTAGCGAAACCAAAAATAATGTAATCTAATTGAGAATATCTTTCCAACGAATCCGAAAAATCAAAACTTCATAGCGGGAATCAAAAGATATGTCCAGTTGAAAATTCTGAATAGTCGCTATGAAATTCAGGCCCTTAAAAATCGAAATTTTGCAAACGACCTCGGATTTCAACGAAACCACTTTTGTTGGATCCGGGATGTAAAGTTATTGCTAGGTTTCAAATTTCGTAATTTTTCGAATCAATATGTGAGCGTGGAAAAGGAAAACGCGTTTGACCAGTTTCAGTTGATTTTAATCGACTAGAAAATGCCCATTTTTCCAACGGTCTCAGAATTCGATGAAATTAGTTCTGTTAGGACCGTATCGTCAATACGAAGTTAGAAAATATTTTTCGGGGATTTTTAGAGTTCGTATGTGGCCCCGGTAAATTGAAATGTGCGTTTAAATCGAATATAAAAAGATTTATATTTTAAATTCAACGAAAACAGATCGAAACAGTCAAATCAGCTTACGATACATATCCCATTGTGTTCGGAATGGGGGTAATTAGCTATGGACGACAGGCGGTGGGCCTCATTTAGAGGTCGAATAAAAAAGTCAACTTTTTAAAATCAAAAATAAATAAATAAAAACCTCTCCTATCTCTCTCCCCTTATCTCCTCAGCCCCCCCCCCCCTCGTAAGAATTCATTTCGAAATTAAATAAAAAAAAGAAGAAGAAAGAAGACGAAGGGGGAGGAGCGCCGTCGCTCCTCCCATCGGGGCACCACTGCGCCCTAGGGTGGCGCCGCCCACCACCACCGCCGTGCGGTGTCAGCTCTCCCTCCCTCTCTCGTTTCTCTCTCCTCCTCCTTCTTCTGAATAAAACCGCCCCCCCCCCCCTTGATCCAGCGCCGCCGTCGCCCATGGTGGCCACCGCGCCTCCGTCCTCTTCTTCTCCTCCCTCGCGTTCACCTCCTCCCCTAGCCCTCTTCGATCCACGCACAAACCCGAACCCCCTCCACCTTTGACGAACCGCCGCCCGACGTGGAACCCCCCCCCCCTCCTGCGACTGGCCAGCGAGATCCCCCCCATTCAACAACACTGTAAGTTTTTACTTTTAATTTTAAAACAGTTTTTTATATGTTAAAGTAATGATTTTTATGATGTTAAAGGAATGATTTATATATGCGAAGAAAATATGATTTTTATATAAGAAGATTTAAAAAGAAAAGGCGATTTATATGTAAAGATATAATTTTTTATTATAGTAAAAGGTTGAAGATATAATCTTTATTATGGTAGAAGGTTAAAAATATAATTTTTACATAAGCAAGAAGTTAAAAATATGATTTTTACTTGTGTAGAGTATTAAAAATATGACCTTTATATAATAGAAGATATAAAAATACTATTTTTATATAAGTGGTGTATTGAAAATAAAATTTCTATATAATAGATAATATAAAAATATTATCTTTATATAAGTAGCAAAATAAAAATCTGATTTTTATTATATATATGTTGAGATAAAGATGTGACTTTTATAAGTGATAAAATAAAAATTAAATCTTTATATTTAAAAAGGTGAAACCTTTATATTTGAAAAGGTGAAATCTTTATATTTAAAAAGGTGAAATCTTTATATTTGAAAAGGTGAAATCTTTATATTTAAAAAGGTGAAATCTTTATATTTAAAAAGGCGAAATCTTTATATTTGAAAAGGCGAAATCTTTATATTTGAAAAGGCGAAATCTTTATATTTAAAAAGGCGAAATCTTTATATTTAAATAGGCGAAATCTTTATATTTGAAAAGGCAGAATCTTTATATAGAGAATAACGTGATAAAAATATAATCTTTATTATATGAACATCGATATAAAAATAGAATTTTTATCTATATAGTAGCGTTGTAAAAATAGAATTTTTATCTATATACTAGCGTTGTAAAAATAGAATTTTTATCTACATAATAGCGATATAAAAATAGAATTTTTAACCATATAGAGTGATAATAAAAATGTGATTTTTATATACATAGCAACAATACAAAAATGTGATTTTTATACTTATAGTGGCTACGGGCAACGAAAGTGACAAAAGGCGAGAACAGCGATGACTTCTACATAAGAAGCGTCGAGGCGTTTGGATTAGCTAGTCGGTGAGAACTTCTCACTCTAAATTTCTTTTTCTAGTTATATATATATATATATATATATATATATAACTAGGATGCAGACGGTGCTTAGCAGCACCCGACACCCGTCATCCACAGACCATGGATGGCTTGTTTGTTTGATTATTGTGTTGTGAAAATTGTTTGTGATGTTGATGTGAAATCAATAATAAATTGTAGATGGTTGAAATAAATTAATTATCGTTAAAAATATAATTTTTAACGTGAATATGAATAAATAAATATTTATAAACAAATCGGTCGATTTGTTTATATACGCTGATTTGACTGATATTGATTGGGACGATAAATTTTACACATCGCCCAACTGTACAAATAAAAATCTGTGTTTGTTGATTTGAAACCCCACACGGGTGTTGGGATGATATTTGAGTACACTAATCCCAATTATTTAATTGTATGTCGATCGATTGGTCGATAGACTGTGCAAGCGTTGATTATTTATATTTGATGCTTATGCAGTTGTGTGGTGCACTTTGGATGATGGTTGATTGTTTATCGTTGCTATTATATACATGTGTTGTATGGAATCCATATAATTAACGCTATATGGTAATTGATTGGGCCTCATTCCAATCGGGAAAATAAAGAATATAATAGAATATATTCATGTGTTGAATAGAATAAATGTTCATGTGTTGAAACTATTTATGTGTTGAGTAAAATATTTTAACAATAAAATTTACATCTTTATCATATTTAAAATTAGAACTACTTTACAGTTGGAGTCTAATTAAAAATCAAACGATAGATACCATAGTTTTATAAAATATTTTACATAACAAAAATAGTTGTGTGTTGACAGTACTCATGTGTTGAGATTGGTCGTGTGTTGAAAGAAATATAGATTCATGTGTTGAATAGAATAAATATTCATTTGTTGAATAGAATAATGAATTCATTGAATTATGTATATAAAGCCGTGTTGATTAGAGTTGCGCCATTTTGACGTGAATGATAGTTATATCGATTATAGTCGTTTTTATAATGAATATAGAAAAGGTAATGATTTCAAAATATAACATTTTGAAAATATTATCATTTATAGAGTAATGATATGAAATATCCAATTTTGATTAGAAATTGAATATAGTGTTGAAATGGTTTTAAAAACGAATTTAAAATGATTTATAAAATACATTTTAAAAGGAAATCGATGAAATATATATAATATATATATATATATTATATATATAATGGACTGAATAGAACGCGCCACGCCACGGCAGTTCGTGAATTTCGACCATTGACTTTGAATAGACATTACGGGAGATCCGACCGTCGGATTATCCTAAAACCGGAACCGTTGGGTTCGTATCGAAAAGAGCTTTCCAATGAATATTAGAAATTTGAAATCTAACGGTTGGATTTGGAATTATGTCCAAATCAAATTTGGAAAAGGTCACTGTAAGTGCAGTTCGATGGCCGTTGATGGAAATCGACTGTACGGGCCTTGATAAAATTATCAAAAATATTGATAATTTGTGTAAAATCATAATATGTGAATTGGAAAAAACTGGGGTGAAAAATTCCACATTTAAAAGGGTAAAAATATATTTTTGTCGAAATGAACTAGTTTTGAACTAGAATTAAAATCAATTTATTTTTGAAATAAATAAATTGAATTTGAAGGTGATTTTAAAAATAATCAATATTCCCAATACGTGAATTGGACTGGAGTTGAATCGAAATTATCTTCGAAATATTTCGATGTTGGATTTCGTGACTATACAGATATTGTTAAGGGAATTTGAAAGATATATTTTATATCGTTATTTCCAATACGATATTTGTTGGTTTCAAGATTTGATATTGGATATAAGCTGGTATATTTTCTATTCAGAGTCTTGTATTTAATATCAAATGTGATTTGGGTTTGTCGTGAATGGTGTCTTCATTAACACTGTTCTTAAGCCCAATAGAGAAAAAGATTAAATCTTTCTATTTAGATTTAATGAAGTGTATCAATTAAATAATATTTAATTGGAATTGAATTTGAATTGGTTTTTGGGTTTATCGTGAGCGGTGTTTTGAACAACACCTGTTCTTTAACCCGATTAATAATAGAGGGTGATTTTGGGTTTATCGTGAATCGTGTTTTAGATGACATTGGTTCTTTAACCCAGTTAAAGACAGGATATTGATTTTTGAAAAGATTAAACCTAAGTGGAGTTTTAATGAATCTTTAATTAGATTGAAATGTGAATTGATAATTTAAATTATCAAATCTGAAAGGTGATTGAGAATGGAGTACCACCAATTTTGCTCCAAAGCGATAGTTAAATCTTTAATTAGATTTGAACGTGAAATGGTAATTAATTTTACCGATAGCACCGTGGTGTTAGATATGGAGTATTACCAGTTTTGCTCCAAGGGATGAATAGGTCGGGATTGGGAAATAAAATAAATAATTACTTCGGTGTGGTTCGCTAATCCAGACTAGTTTGAAATGATATCCAAAGGAATATTAAAGAATAAATTTAGAAGAATTTATCTTGGATAAAATTAAAGGGAACCTTTCCCTAAGAATGTGATTTTGTGAATAAAAGAATATTCTAAATTGGAATGAGGCGTTTGTGTGTTTGTGTAACATTTGTTTATTATATACGTGGGATATTCAGAAAGGTCGGTTTATACCCATTCTGAATAACCGATTCGACGATAAGTCGAAGATGAAGACGGTGGTTGAAGACCAGAATTCTTCACATCGTTTGGGTGATTACTGATGATCTTGATTGGGCTGTACACCCAAGATGAGGGAAACAGTTGGTGATCGTCCAGACGTACTTGGAGATCGATGGATATGCGAGGAAAGTGCCTCCGGATTCGTTCAGACCCAGAACGAACTTGTAAATGGATTGTGTGTGTCTGACAATGGATTTTATTCTGTGTTAATTGATTTCTATTAAATATACATCTGTTTGGCGGCGGAGAATTTATTCTCTTGCTTAACGCCCTTCTTTGAGACGTACGAGCTCAGAGGTTGTATATCGATGGACATCAGTCGCATGGAGTGAATTGCCAGTGTGGCACGCGTAAGTGGCAATTGATCAAGGCTTCTGTTGAAAAGCAAAGTCTTGTGGTTGATGATCAAAGTACGGCCTGTGTGGCGTAGCTTTGTGTATAGCATGAATTCGCGAGCCTCACACCTCGGTATGAGTCAAAAACGGGATAGTGACTACAGTGAGAGCACGACGTTTCTTTCTAGCTAGGGTGGTGTCAGTGACCTACCAGCCCTGACATTTATATACTTTTCACCTGTGTGGTTATTGGAATGCGAGGCGCCTCGGATATAGGTGTAAGGACCGGGAAATGTGTGCTCAGGAATAACTAATCCTCCAAAGTTAGGTGAGGACCGGCCCTGAAGATCCAAGGATCATAGTGGGGTCCTGAGACATTTGCTAGAGTGTCTCGAATCGGAGAGGAGCTTGCCCCTTGCCTCGACTCATGACGGAAATCCAATTTCCAATACGTGATATTGCGGTTTTAATTGTAGAACTAGTATGGCGACATGATAGATGGTACCCATGCCACCTATGATTGATATTTATGATTGAAAATTGTTTTGACACTATACACTTATAATAGGATCAAAATGATTTGTTTTAAACGTACCAAGCATGTTTGGCTATTATAAGGGAAAACCCTATCCTCCGGCTTGCATAGCATTGTGTGATGGGACCTGGATCTTATAATAGCTTCATTTTGCCAAAGAGTATTGCGCTGTTTTGTTATATGCACTGGTATTCTTGGGAGGAAACCTGTTCCGTGTTATACGGCGTGGTCCCTTGAGTTACTCTCTTTTAAAATAAAGTTTTAAATAACTGTTTTAGTTCTCACACCAGTCCCATGACTGACCTGGAGTTTATTGTTTTAACCTAAACTCTATGTGCCACTATTTTCCACACGGGTAGCTAGTAGTTTTGGTTTTGCAGATTTATATCCACAGGGTCCTGATTTACAGCTGAAGCGATGCTCGGAAAGCTCTGTATCCGTGTGTCACTTTCAGTCGTGTTTTGTATATTTTTCCGCTGCTAAGTAATTTATTGTAATATCTGATATTCTTCGAATGTAATTTATTCATTTATACTCTGTATATTCTTGTATCTGATGGAATTGTTGTAATAACAATGAAATGTTCTTCTGTTTGCGTTCTGATTCGTCTTGTACTCAATTCTATCCGGGCTTTCCTTACCGGGGAAGTTCAGGTCGTCTCAGTTTGGTATCAGAGCTTTGGTTTACAGAGCTTGAGAACAAGACACATTAGAACCATACGAAAGAATTCATCAGATATTGGATTAGTAATATCCAATTAGAATGACTCGTTAGAGATAAGAACAGTAGTATCCTAGAACGAGTGTGAAGAGTATATTTTTCAAATGAAAACAATTTTTGTTTCGAAAATTTAAACCATTTCATACGTATTTGAATATTTATTTATTTTGAATTTGGACAATCGAGTATATAAAGGTTTTGCATATACGCGTCATGAACGTATATTCAAAGTTTTAATATACTGGATAGATATAGAATCACACTCTAGTCGCCCGGAGATGATGTTGATAATGACCATGGCATCATCAATATTTATGTTCGTGTTTCGAAGGTGTGATATCAATATGATTCCATAGACTGGTGTGAGAACCAAAGTACAGCTAGAATACATTGTTGTGAATTGGCGTCAAAAACATGATTTTTTGTATATATATCAAAATTAGGAATTTGAAACTCTAATTCACTAATGGATTGATGTTTGTGTTGTTTGTTTATTTTTTTTATAATTTTGAACCATTATGCCTAATTGTATCAAATATTGAATTGCATTGAAAATTAGTCGCATTTGCTTGCATATACATGTACTTACATTGAACAGGTCATAGCAAGGAGGCTAGAGTAGAAAAATAAAATTTTTTGCCCGACAAATAGGTACATATTTACCATAATTTACTGTTTTGTTTGGGTGATGATGATTTTATGAGCCGAATGGCTAGCCGCTTGGCTTTTCTTTTTCTTTTTGAGATCAGAGGGCCTATATGGCAATTTCGGAATTTTCCCGGTGCTCCCAGTGCAGGGGAGGTTATGGCGAAATTTTTCGAAAATTTAGGGTGTTAGCCAAATTTTTGAAAATTTGAAAAGTTCTTAGAAACTGAAAAGTTGAAGAACTTAAGCCGTAATCAAAATAATGGAAGTTGAGTTGATTTGTTAAACAACTTTCGGCTCTGTTCCTTTTCGGGGACGAAAAGTTTTAAGTGGGGGAGATTGTAACAACACAAAAATCTGGGCCAGTTTAATTTTTTTATTTTGGTAATTTTAATGAATTTTGAACATTTAAAATAGATTATTTTAAATAATATCGACGAGAAATTTATTTTGAATATAGAATTCGAACGTATATATTTATATACGTCGTCGTTAGAATATAAATAATTATATATAATTATAAAAGGAATTGAAAATGGCGCGGAAGTTTGATAATTCGATTTCAAACTTCAAATGAATGTACTGGGTGCAAAATAAACCGGATTTTAGCGAAACCAAAAATAATGGAATCTAATTGAGAATATCTTTCCAACGAATCCGAAAAATCAAAACTTCATAGTGGAAATCAAAAGATATGTCCAGTTGAAAATTCTGAATAGTCGCTATGAAATTCAGGCCCTTAAAAATGGAAATTTTGCAAACGACCTCGGATTTCGACGAAACCACTTTTGTTGGATCCAGGATGTAAAGTTATTGCTAGGTTTCAAATTTCGTAATTTTTTGAATCAATATGTGAGCGTGGCAAAGGAAAACGCGTTTGACCAGTTTTAGTTGATTTTAATCGACTGGAAAATGGCCATTTTTCCAACGGTCTCAGAATTCGACGAAATTAGTTCTGTTAGGACCGTATCGTCAATACGAAGTTAAAAATATTTTTTGGGGATTTTTAGAGTTCGTATGTGGCCCCGGTAAATTGGAATGTGCGTTTAAATCGAATATATAAAGATTTATATTTTAAATTCAACGAAAACTGATCGAAACAGTCGAATCAGCTTACAATACATATCCCATTGTGTTCGGAATGGGGGTAATTAGCTATGGACGACAGGCGGTGGGCCTCGTTTAGAGGTCGAATAAAAAAGTCAACTTTTTGAAATTAAAAATAAAAAAAACCTCTCTTATCTCTCTCCCCTTATCTCCTCAGGCCCCCCCATTAGAATTCATTTCGAAATTAAATAAAAAAAAAAGAAGACGAAGGGGGGAGGAGCGTCGTCGCTCCTCCCATCGGGGCGCCATCGCGCCCTAGGGTGGCGCCGCCCACCACCGCCGCCGTGCGGTGTCAGCCCTCCCTCCCTCTCTCGTTTCTCTCTCCTCCTCCTTCTTCTGAATAAAACCGCCCCCCCTCGATCCAGCGCTGCCGTCGCCCATGGTGGCCACCGCGCCTCCGTCCTCTTCTTCTCCTCCCTCGCGTTCACCTCCTCCCCTAGCCCTCTTCGATCCACGCACAAACCCGAACCCCCTCCACCTCTGACGAACCGCCGCCCGACGTGGAACCCCCCCCCCCCCCCCCTCCTGCGACTGGCCAGCGAGACCCCCCCATTCAACAACCTTGTAAGTTTTTTACTTTTAATTTTAAAACAGTTTTTATATGTTAAAGTAATGATTTTTATGATGTTAAAGGAATGATTTATATATGCGAAGAAAATATGAGTTTTATATAAGGAGATTTAAAAAGAAAAGGCGATTTATTTGTAAAGATATAATTTTTATTATAGTAAAAGGTTGAAGATGTAATCTTTATTATGGTAGAAGGTTAAAAATATAATTTTTACATAAGCAAGAAGTTAAAAATATGATTTTTACTTGTGTAGAGTATTAAAAATATGACCTTTATATAATAGAAGATATAAAAATACTATTTTTATATAAGTAGTGTATTGAAAATAAAATTTCTATATAATAGATAATATAAAAATATTATCTTTATATATGTAGCGAAATAAAAATCTGATTTTTATTATATATATGTTGAGATAAATATGTGATCTTTATAAGTGATAAAATAAAAATTAAATCTTTATATTTAAAAAGGTGAAATCTTTATATTTGTAAAGGTGAAATCTTTATATTTAGAAAGGTGAAATCTTTATATTTAAAAAGGCGAAATCTTTATATTTGAAAAGGCGAAATCTTTATATTTGAAAAGGTGAAATCTTTATATTTAAAAAGGTGAAATCGTTATATTTAAAAAGGCGAAATCTTTATATTTGAAAAGGCGGAATCTTTATATAGAGAATAGCGTGATAAAAATATAATCTTTATTATATGAACATCGATATAAAAATAGAATTTTTATCTATATAGTAGCGTTGTAAAAATAGAATTTTTATCTATATAGTAGCGATATAAAAATAGAATTTTTATCCATATAGAGTGATAATAAAAATGTGATTTTTATATACATAGCAACAATATAAAAATGTGATTTTTATATATGTAGTGGCTACGGGCAACGAAAGTGACAAAAGGCGAGAACAACGATGACTTCTACATAAGAAGAGTCGAGGCGTTTGGATTAGCTAGTCGGTGAGAACTTCTCACTCTAAATTTCTTTATCTAGTTATATATATATATATATACTAGGATGCAGACGGTGCTTAGCAGCACCCGACACCCGTCATCCACAGACCATGAATGGCTTGTTTGTTTGATTGATGTGTTGTGAAAATTGTTTGTGATGTTGATGTGAAATCGATAATAAATTGTAGATGGTTGAAATAAATTACTTATCGTTAAAAATATAATTTTTAACGTGAATATGAATAAATAAATATTTATAAACAAATCGGCCGATTTGTTTATATACACTGATTTGACTGATATTGATTGGGACGATAAATTTTACACATCGCCCAACTGCACAAATAAAAATCTGTGTTTGTTGATTTGAAACCCCACGCGAGTGTTGGGATGATATTTGAGTACACTAATCCCAATTATTTAATTGTATGTCGATCGATTGGTCGATAGACTGTGTAAGTGTTGATTATTTATATTTGATGCTTATGCAGTTGTGTGGTGCACTTTGGATGATCGTTGATTGTTTATCGTTGCTATTATATACATGTGTTGTATGGAATCCATATAATTAACGCTATATGGTAATTGATTGGGCCTTATTCCAATCGGGAAAATAAAGAATATAATAGAATATATTCATGTGTTGAATAGAATAAATGTTCATGTGTTGAAACTATTTATGTGTTGAGTAAAATATTTTAACAATAAAATTTACATCTTTATCATATTTAAAATTAGAACTACTTTATAATTGGAGTCTAATTAAAAATCAAACGATAGATACCATAGTTTTATAAAATATTTTACATAACAAAAATAGTTGTGTGTTGACAGTACTCATGTGTTGAGATTGGTCGTATGTTGAAAGAAATATAGATTCATGTGTTGAATAGAATAAATATTCATTTGTTGAATAGAATAACGAATTCATTGAAATATGCATATAAAGCCGTGTTGATTAGAGTTGCGCCATTTTGACGTGAACGATAGTTATATCGATTATAGTCGTTTTTATAATGAATATAGAAAAGGCAGTGATTTCAAAAAATAACGTTTTGAAAATATTATCATTTATAGAGTAATGATATGAAATATCCAATTTTGATTAGAAATTGAATATAGTGTTGAAATGGTTTTAAAAACGAATTTAAAACGATTTATAAAATACGTTTTAAAAGGAAATCGACGAAATATATATAATATATATATTATATATATAATGGCCTGAATAGAACGCGCCGCGCCGCGGCAGTTCTTGAATTTCGGCCATTGACTTCGAATCGACATTACGGGAGATCTGACCGTCGGATTCTCCTAAAACCAGAACCGTTGGGTTCGTATCGAAAAGAGCTTTCCAATGAATATTAGAAATTTGAAATCTAACGGTTGGATTTGGAATTATGTCCAAATCAAATTTGGAAAAGGTCGCTGCAAGTGCAGTTCCATGGCCGTTGATGGAAATCGACTGTACGGGCCTTGATAAAATTATTAAAAATATTGATAATTTGTGTAAAATCATAATATGTGAATTGGAAAGAACTGGGGTGAAAAATTCCACATTTAAAAGGGTAAAAATATATTTTTGTCGAAATGAACTAGTTTTGATCTAGAATTAAAATCAATTTATTTTTGAAATAAATAAATTGAATTTGAAGGTGATTTTAAAAATAATCAATATTCCCAATACGTGAATTGGACTGGAGTTGAATCGAAATTATCTTCGGAATATTTCGATGTAGGATTTCATGACTATACAGATATTGTTAAGGGAATTTGAAAGATATATTTTATATCGTTATTTCCAATACGATATTTGTTGGTTTCAAGATTTGATATTGGATATAAGCCGCTATATATTCTATTCATAGTCTTGTATTTAATATCAAATGTGATTTGGATTTGTCGTGAATGGTGTCTTCATTAGCACTATTCTTAAGCCCAATAGAGAAAAAGATTAAATTTTTCTATTTATATTTAATGAAGTGTATCAATTAAATAATATTTAATTGAATTTTAATTTGAATTGGTTTTTGGGTTTATCGTGAGCGGTGTTTTGAACAACACCTGTTCTTTAACCCGATTAACAATAGAGTGTGATTTTGGGTTTATTGTGAATCGTGTTTTAGATGACATTGGTTCTTTAACCCAGTTAAAGACATGATATTATTTTTGAATAGATTAAAACTAAGTGGAGTTTTAATGAATCTTTAATTAGATTAAAATGTGAATGGATAATTTAAATTATCAAATCTGAAAGGTGATCGAGAATGGAGTACCCCCAGTTTTGCTCCAAAGCGATAGTTAAATCTTTTATTAGATTTGAACGTAAAATGGTAATTAATTTTACCGATAGCACCGTGGTGTTAGATATGGAGTATTACCAGTTTTGCTCTAAGGGATGAATAGGTCGGGATTGGGAAATAAAATAAGTAATTACTTCGGTGTGGTTCGCTAATCCAGACTAGTTTGAAATGCTATCCAAAGGAAGATTAAAGAATAAATTTAGAAGAATTTATCTTGGATAAAATTAATAGGAACCTTTCCCTAAGAATGTGATTTTGTGAATAAAAGAATATTCTAAATTAGAATGAGGTGTTTGTGTGTTTGTGCAACATTTGTTTATTATATACTTGGGATATTCCGAAAGGCCGGGTTTATACCCATTCTGAATAACCGATTCGACGATAAGTCGAAGATGAAGACGGTGGTTGAAGACCGGAAGTCTTCACATCGTTTGGGTGATTACTGATGATCTTGATTGGGCTGTACACCCAAGATAAGGAAAATAGTTGGTGATCGTCCAGACGTACTTGGAGATCGATGGATATGCGAGGAAAGTGCCTTCTGATTCGTTCAGACCCATAACGAACTTGTAAATGGATTGTGTGTATGACATTGGATTTTATTCTATGTTGATTGATTTCTATTAAATATACATCTGTTTGGCGGTGGAGAATTTATTCTCTTGCTTAACGCCCTTCTCTGAGACGTACGAGCTCAGAGGTTGTATATCGATGGACATCAGTCGCATGGAGTGAATTGCCAGTGTGGAACGCGTAAGTGGCAATTGATCAAGGCTTCTGTTGAAAAGCAAAGTCTTGTGGTTGATGATCAAAGCACGGCCTGTGTGGCGTAGCTTTGTGTATAGCATGAATTCGCGAGCCTCACACCTCGGTATGAGTCAAAAACGGGATAGTGACTACAGGGAGAGCACGACGTTTCTTTCTAGCAAGGGTGGTGTTAGTGACCTACCAGCCCTGACATTTATATACTTTTCACCTGTGTGGTTGTTGGAATGCGAGGCGCCTCGGATATAGGTCTGTAAGGACCGGGAAACGTGTGCTCAGGAATAACTAATCCTCCAAAGTTAGGTGAGGACCGGCCCTGAAGATCCAAGGATCATAGTGGGGTCCTGAGACATTTGCTAGAGTGTCTCGAATCGGAGAGGAGCTTGCCCCTTGCCTCGACTCATGACAGAAATCCAATTTCCAATACGTGATATTGCAGTTTTAATTGTAGAACTAGTATGGCGACATGATAGATGGTACCCATGCCGCCTATGATTGATATTTATGATTGAAAATTGTTTTGACACTATACACTTATAATAGGATCAAAATGATTTGTTTTAAACGTACCAAGCATGTTTGGCTATTATAAGGGAAAACCGAATCCTCCGGCTTGCGTTGCATTGTGTGATGGGACCTGGGTCTTATAATAGCTTCATTTTTCCAAAGAGCATTGCGCTGTTTTGTTATATGCACTGGTATTCTTGGGAGGAAACCCGTTCCGTGTTATACGGCGTGGTCCCTTAATTACTCTCTTTTAAAGTAAAGTTTTAAATAACTGTTTTAGTTCTCACACCAGTCCCATGACTGACCTGGAGTTTATTGTTTTAACCTAAACTCTGGGTGCCCCTATTTTCCACACGGGCAGCTAGTAGTTTTTTTTTCCAGATTTATATCCACAGGGTCCTGATTTACAGCTGAAGCGATGCTCTGAAAGCTCTGTATCCGTGTATCACTTTCAGTCGTGTTTTGTATATTTTTCCGCTGCTATGTAATTTATTGTAATCTCTGATATTCTTCGAATGTAATTTATTCATTTATACTCTGAATATTCTTGTATCTGATGGAATTGTTGTAATAACAATGAAATGTTCTTCTGTTTGCATTCTGATTCGTCTTGTACTCAATTCTATCCGGGCTTTCCTTACCGGGGATGTTCGGGTCGTCTCATTATAATCAAATATACACTTAGTATAATATATATATACACACACACACAAATGATTTAATATATATATATATATATATTTAATTAAGAATACTTATAAATTAGGAAATATATATTTGAAATCATGAGTTTGAAATTCATGGTTGATTAAAAATCATTTTGAGAGAAGTTTAAAATTAATTTGAAAATAGTTTGAAATCCATTTTAAAAAGATAATTTGAAAACTGAATTTGGAGAGTGCTACCAGAGTTTTACATGCTAACTAGACTCTATTACTTTGATAATCTTGAACTCATGAAATCTTGATACTCCTTTGAAATCTTTAATCCCTTAACTGTACAGTCTTCAAAATCACTACAACAAAAATGATTTTTTGTTGGGAAAATCAGTGGCGTTTATTATAAAATGCAAGCAAAAGTGTTTTCGTGACCAATGTAAGTGCGGTAAAAAAATTTCACATTCCTGCCTCTTCGTAAACACAAGTCCGCGTGTCCTGGGGAAACGTAACCGACCTAGTCTCTTTTCCTATTCTTTGATACTTAACATCTTTTAGGTTTTAACCCTTGTTCACTTTTCTTTCTTTTTCTAGAAAAAACCCTAGCTTTTTACCCCTTTCGATATCCCGCTTATTATTTCTCAGTTAAATTCGAATTTGTAAAGACTATCTCGTTCAACGTTGGTATGGATACCAGTAGAGGCGGTTCATCTCAGCGATGCTACAAAGCGATTCGATTCAATTCCTATCATATTCAAGATCATGAAATCGGTAATGCTAGAAAGGTATAAATCCAAACTTGATTTATCTAATTTTTTTTGGATTCTATCGTTTAGGGTTTTGAAACGTTAAAATCTGCTGAGTGTTGAGTTCTACAACCACAAACCAAACAGTTGATTTCTGCAAACAATGTTTGTAAATGAGTTTATATCTGGGTTTTTAAGTTACTTTTGATCTTTGTGTTTTGAAAGTATACCAGATTAAATTACTTCTGAATCAAATGGGTTTTTAACTCTGGGTTTTGACAGTATACCCGAAAAAATTAACAAACAGTACTGATTTCTAGTGTTTGCATCTGCATTAAATGGGTTTTGAACCTGTTTTGTGCATATATGTTGATTGCCTGAACTATAGTCTATATTGATTGGAATTTAATATGGACATTGATTTTAAATGTTAACATGTTCATTTAAATTTCTTGATTGGGTACTAGCAACAAACATATTGCATTGATATACATATATGTACATATATACATATACATATACATATACATATATATATATATATTTATATATATAGGAACCTTGCAACGTATGAATTATATATGTGAGTTACTCAGTATATAAAATTGTATAGCTCATGACTTGGGAGTTTATGAATTTTGCAATATGTGATATTATGCAAATATGTCAGAATGTGTTTATGTATGCTAATTTAATCAGTTTTCTTTCATCTAATTTGCATGTATATGAGTATACATGAATATTGAAATTGTGCAGTATATTAGAGTGACATTTAACTGATACATTTCATACAAAATTTCTCTGTAGACTTAGGAGAACCCAAAGGGACAAAGACAATTTGTTTTAGGCTCTTGTCCCATTAATATCAATAATCGAGATTGCAAAATTTTTGTTAGGCTATCAACGATCAAGTTGAACCTAAACCATATTTGCAGTCTCGATATTGATATTTATGAAGGAGAAATGTGAATTGATGTGGGAAAATGAACAGAGAAACAAGTTCATAACAGGTATACCTACATTGGAATCAGAATGTGTTTATATATGTTAATTTAGTTTATTTTATTCCATCTGATTTGCATGTATAGGAGTATATATACGTGAATAATGAACATGTGAATCCAGGCTGCCACACACACACACACAAATATATATATATATATATATATGCAAGGTTTTCAAAATGGGATTTAAATCGTAAAGTTTATATTTCAAATCGAAACGGAATTTAAACCGTAAGTCACAGTTTCCGAATATCATTACTTCTGGGTTTCATATGCACTTTGAATTTGATTTAGATGTTTGAATTTCTATATTAAATTTAAAACACAATTTTTTTCCCTCCATTTTCATTCTTATTTTGTTTTAAAAGAATTGTCAAGTGATTATGAATCTAAACAAGTATATTACATATGGTAGTTTGAGTTGAACGTGTGAATCCAGGCTGCCCCTCATATATATATACATACATACATATATATATATATATATATATATATATATATATATATATGTGAAAGGTTTTCAAAATGGTATTTAAATCATAAATCGTAAAGTTTATATTTCAAATCGAAACAGATTTTAAATCGTAAGTCCTAGTTTCCGAATATCATTACTTATGGGTTTCATATGCACGTTGAATTTGATTTAGATGTTTGAATTTCTACAATTAAATTTAAAACTCAAATTTTTTTCTCTCCAATTTCATTCTTATTTTGTTTTAAAAGCATTGTCAAGTGATTGTGAATCTAAACAAGTATATTACATGTGGTAGTTTGAGTTGAATGTGCTTTTTTATAACTAAGTTTGAATCGTAATGTAAATATCAAGTCGTAAACGGAGAGATTCTGGTTGGATTGGGATTCAAATCGCAAAATTTTAGGATTTTTGACAACAATGTGTGTATGTATGTATGTATGTATGTATGTATGTATGTATGTATGTATGTATACACACATACATACATACATGAACACACAATGATATACATCAGCATATATATATAACATATAATGATTAAGAGCATACAGACACAGACAGTGCAGGTAAAACTATGTTTTGTATCTATGAAGCATGAGCACATATGTTTATGAGTGGTGTATATATCAAGTGTGTGTGAACATTTCGAGAAATCTCAGAATTATGAGCAAGTTAATTTTGTGTCCCAAGAGGTCTAATTTATATGAGCTGACAATGAATCTGTCGTGGGAGTTACTGAATTAAGTTAATTTGACTTAGGAGTTACTAAATTAAGTTAATTTGACTTGGGAGTTACTAAATTAAGTTAATTTGACTTAGGAGTTACTAAATTAAGTTAAGTGACTACATAAATTCAGTTTATCTTGGAGGTAAGAGAGGTATTGATCTCCTATCAATGGATCGACAATTAATTTGAAATGAAACACTAACATGGTAGGATCTCCTATCAAAGTTCATTGTTAGTGTATAGTAGTGCTATCAGGAGGTATATTTCAGATCCATGTCGGTTGGGGTTTAGTATTTTTAGGATACTACGACTTATTAAGAAACAAATCACGAGTTCTAAGCGTATACTTGGAGGAAAGAGAGGTATTATTCTAGCTTTCTGTGGTCTGGTTGAGGAAACACTCCGGAATGATAAAAAAATTAAAATAAAATTTTCAATCATTAAAGAGCTTCAAAATTCGGTAAATCAATTTCAGAAAATCAATAAGTTTCAATCAATCAATTTAGTAACTCCCAAGATAAGTCGAGTTTAGTCGGTTTGTTAACCAGACCAAATTATTAAACAATAAGTGGTTGTTATGATCAATTTTGTCATTTCGGAGCGTTTCCCCAACCAACTCACAGAATGCTGGTTCAATTTCTCTTTTATCTTCAGGTGTATGCATATAACTTGTGATTTAGGACTTAATAGTCGCAGTATCTTAAAATTACTGAACATCCGTTCGCCACGGTTCTGAAATTTACATTCTAGTAGTACTACTTAATGGTGTCAGGATCTTCAAAATTTTGTGTTGGCTAATGAATGTTACATTAGTTAACATACTTAGTTTCTGTGCATAGGCACACCACTCAAGTATTATGTAGTGGTACAAGGATTATGTAACATTTTGATCCATTTCATACAAAATTTCCATGTATGCTCTGGAGAAGCATTATGTTACATAGGGGACGAAGGCAATTAGTTTTAAGCTCTTCTCCCATCAATATTAATAGTTGAGATTGCAAATTTCCGTGTTAGACCATCAACGATCAAGTTGAACCTGAACCATATTTCCAATCTCGATTATTAATATTGTTGAGGCTAGAGGAACCTGAATTGACGTGGGAAACTGAACAGAGATTCGGTCAACCTGAATTGGCGTTATAGAAGAAATGAATATACTGTACAAGGGGAGTTTGAGATCCGGTCTTACATTTGTTTGGACAATTATGTTTCTTCTTATCTGAGTATGCTTGCAGTTCAAAAGGCTCTTCAAGTTTGTCGCATTGCTCGGAACTCTACAGGCATGCCTACCACTTACAAAAACTTCGTCTATTTTGTTAATTTACCATTGTTATATGTATTAACAAATTTTGATTGCTTATAGTACCTATTACTTACGAACTCTACAGACGTGCTCTTGGATTTTCTACGAGACAAACTGATACGGTATGATTTCTTATTGCTGCATGTTAGCACATTTTATCCTAAAACTAATCCCAAGTCACTGCTATTTAAACTGGTTTGCATTTTGTTATATTATGTAGATTAGCAAAGCCAAGAATATCTGCGAGAGCATGATTGCATGTGCATATTAGGCCATCAATGTAAATAATAGGAGGTAGGAAAACAAGTAAACCTTAGGTACATCTAAGGTAATTCAAATCCCATATACATATACATACATGCGCGTGTGTGTGTAATATATGTGTGTATGTATGCATATGTTTCAGCTAAGTTCGTATTGAAAGTCACTGCTATTTTTCCACCCATTGCTCTACACATAGATTAATGATTGTTTCCTACAACCAAAGTAAAATGTTCATTGTTTATAAGTAGAGTAGTATTTATTTCTTATTCCTAAATTGCAGTTGTAAACTTCTATACATCACATATATATGGAAAACATAGATGAGTTCACCATTTCAATGGAAGTAAGTTATCACATAAACATTTGATAGTCTAATTTTGCTGAATATAGTTTGATGAATAGGACTTTTCACTGCTGTATACAATTATCACATAAACATTTCAATGGCTAAGTTCACCATTTCAATGGAACTGCCTTGGAAGTACCTTCGCATCTACTGCCTGTGGAAGTACTTTCAATGGCTGAGTTCACATTAATTTGCCGTATATTATTTTAATATTTACATGAATGGAACTCATAAAAGCTGGCTTTAGCTGAGACTAGTATTTTGTATTGTCATTTGTGTTCAGCTGTTGTTAAAGCTACACATTAGTATTCTGTATTTACACAAAGATAACAAACATATGAACTTGCATTGCCTGGTATGTCCAGTCATGTTTTGCGATGACTCGTAATCTGTTGGCTTGTTAACATTTGTGCATCTTGTTGTGAAATCAGGGAGGAGCTACCTGACTATATGTTGCATCACTTCAAAGAGCAAAGTGGTTATTATACTAGATGCGCACATTACGAGTATAACATTTTCTTTGTATAAATTGTGTAAATTTGTATATAAGAGTGGTTATTGTATGTGAGTTTTTGTTTAGTTACACGGAAAACGATTGTATTGAATCGGTTATCTATATTTTACTTGATTATATGGTTAATTATTTTTCTGATTGTTTGAACGTCATGAGTATGCGAATGATTATGAATTGTTATTATAGAAACAAAATGGACTGTTTGCAAGAAATAATTGATGGAAAAAAAAGCAAATTAATTAATAATTTTTAGTTGCGTTTTAAAAAAGCTACGGAAATATATTTAGTGGCGTTGAATTAACGCAACCGTAAACCAGGGGTAAAATTGGAAATTTTATTAGTAACATTATAAGCTTTTTTTTATGGCGTTTAATTAGTGTGACGAAAATTATTTTCGTGGCATTTAATAAACGTTACAACAAAAGAAATTACAATGGCATTAAAAATAGTGCAACCAATTTGCAATGATTTTTAGTGGCATGTTTTCTCGTAACGATTATCGAAACGCCACCAAAAATGATTGGTAGCGGTTTCTGAGCGCTACAAAAAAACATTTTTCTTATAGTGAATCTATTACCTGCATATAAATCCTACAAGTACACACACACACAAACACACACACACACACACACACACACACACACACACACACACACACACACACACATATATATATATATATCCTAGATAAAGATTTTAGCATATATTTTATAATGAATAATGATAATGATCGAAATAAGGTTGTTGTCATCAAAATTCCATTCTCCAACAATCTCCCCTTTTTTGATGATGATAACCTTGGTTTATAAAATATTCATACCTAATATTACATGTTAATTTGATTCTTCAATTACTCGCACTTTCCCCATGAATTCCTATACTATACCTATTTTATAATTTCTCCCCCTTTGTCATCAACAAAAAGTATATCTATCCTAACCCAGAATAATCCTAGTGGCTAATTCTATATCTAACTCCCACTAAATCTATAGCTCAGCCTAAATTTATAACTTTCCTTTTATCTATAATTTTATAACTCACCCTAAATTTATGACTAATAAGATTCCAATATATGATATCTAGTTTAAGAAATAGTCCTATGCATCAGGTAAAAAATTAAGACAATATTCAGACTAATAATCAAGTCAAAGCAATCCAATACAAAGTTTCTATGCAAATAAGCATTCAATCAATCGAAAAAAATATTAAATCTTAGCTAGACTATAAATTCAAATTTTTGTTTCAAATTAGTCAAACCACGCTGTTGTTAATTATGTTACTTACTTAAGTTTTGATTATTCTAATTAAAACAACAATCCCAACCAAATGAAACAATATATGTTAAAACATTTCTTGAAATTTTGATTGATCCTATAAACTATAAAGCTCCTATCAACCACAAATAAGTAAGCAAATTCCAAACAAACATATCAACTACTAATGAAATTCAACCATCTCAAGTAAGTCAATCAAGTTATTCAAGTCAAACAAGTCAATTAAAACAATTTAAATAAGTCAATCAAGTCAAATAAATCAATCAAGCCAAACACGTCAGTCATGTCAAAGTAAATATGTCACGTATTTGATTAATAATCCTATGTATTTTTTATTAGACAAAAACTCCTCATACAGTAAATTGTTATGTATGGAGTTAAAAGTTAACATGTAATGTAGTGTGTGCGGTATATTTTGTTAGACTATAAATTAAATCTTAGTTAGACTATAAATTCAAATTTAAGTTTCCATGCAAATAAGCATCCAATCAATCCAAAAAAATAAAATCTTAGTTAGACTATAAATTCAAATTTAAGTTTCAAATTAGTCAAACCACGCCATTGTTAATTATGTTACTTACTTTAGATTATTCTAATTAAAACAACAATCCCAACCAAATCAACCAAATTAAACAATATATGTTAAAACATATCTTGAAATTTTAACTAATCCTAGAAAATATAAAAGTTCCTATCAACCACAAACGCATAAGCATTTTCCTAACAAACATATCAACTACTAATGAAATTTAAGCATGTCAACTAAGTCTATAAAGTTATTCAAGTCAAACAAGTCAATTCAAACAATTCAAACAAGCCAATCAAGTCAAATAAATCAATCAAGCCAAACACGTCAATCATGTCAAAGTAAATTAGTCATGGATTTGATTAATAATCCTATGTATTTCCTATTAGACAGAAACTCCTCATACATTAACTTGTTATGTATGAAGTTAAAAGCTGACATGTAATGTAGTGTATGCAATATGTTTTGTTACAATACTATATGTCATATGCAGAGCAATATGAGATGATATATTGAATGAAATGCAACTTGTGATGTGAATGATTTTAATTTGAGATCCACTACAATTTATAACAATGACGTATGATATGAAATAAGATGTGCAACGATAATATGCAGAATGATTTGGTGATGATATCTATTTTGGTAAAAGATATTCAAAGTACCATCTAACTATTATGCATATACATATATATTATAATTTATTTCAATCAAACAAAGGTAATATATATTAATCTCTAGACTTAGGTTAATCTATACTATACTATTAAAGCTGAGTTAATTTTAGTTGGCTCACAAGCCCCCTCAAATTATTATTACCATTTAACATAAGCACGACACGTGGAATGTTTACTCAATCGTCTCACTTTTCCACGCGTCTGCCGTTTCCGTCGCGTAGTTCCCATCGCCCTTCTCATCTATCTGACCCCTCTCCTTCTTCCTTCTTGCGGTTCCCTTTCCTATCTATCGCCTAATTACCTCCCCGCCGTTTCCCCAAAACCTGCAATCAGCGTTCCCCCTCCCCTTCCTCTCTCACGGCGCACAAGCTCCGCTCTTTAAACCCTAACTTGATTTGGTCCTGGTCGGTCTCCGCCGTCGCCCCTTCTACCACCAACCATCCCGTGGTCGTGGGTGTCTCTGCCTTCCTGTTCCATCAACGTATACGCCCGATCTACTAATCCTAACATTGTAAGTTACTTTCCTCTTCTTCTTTTTCCTTTTATCCAGTCTTCGGTTCTTTTTCTCGGCTGTTCGTTACAGGCATTGATAAGTTGCATTATTTGGTGACTATATTTTACCTGTTTTTGTTATTACTTATTTCTGCTACCCTAAAGTATGTTGAGGTTTGATACTTTTTAGCTGGCTTAAAACATAGTTGTAAATATGGAGTATATTTTAATATACTTGGATTTTATCATTTTACCATGAACGATGCAATGGGTTTACATGACTATAACTTGCAGGCAAGGCGATGTGAAATGGATGTCCTGAAAGGTTCCTTCTCTTCTCTCGATTTATGTACTTATTTACTTTTATGTAATTTATAGTTGGCTTTTGCTTTACCCTACCGTTAAATACAGGTAAGGGTATTCCTTTTCGTTTATTGCTTTTGGTTTTTAATTTTCAACCCATTGCATCGTTTTACAGACTCAATTCACCTGCTTACTCTTCGGAACCATCACTGTTGAATCGTTTATTGCCTTCAAGGGTTGAATAGTTACATCAACTGAATTCAGGTATCATTTTTTAAACCTTCCGAATTTTTGTTGCTGTGTTGGGAAAATATTAGCAGAATGCATGGAATAAAGCTACGGACAAGACTTCATGGGTTTTTTATGCCCTTGCATTGCAATTATTTCAGTTATCATTTAACATTGTCCAGTTTTTCTTTATTAAAAGTAACAATGTAACTACGCTTTGTACAACTTCAATATTTTAAATGCACAGTTGTCTTGGATTAGTGAATCTTCAATACTGGACCCTTGAGCATAGGCCAGTCGTTAGTCTTTCTCTTATGATGTCTGAAGGATTAGTAAGTTTAAATATCAATATTACATAGTACATGTAAAATTTATTTATTGTATCTGCAATTCAAATTGTTGCTATACATAGCAAAATACAATGATGAAGGTTATGAATTTGTATTATGCTGCAGATGGAAAGAGATTAGTTCAATAAATTGAAAAATTAGTGTAGGAGAAATACCAGCTCAAGGTGAGTAAAATTAGAGTTATATTACATTCTTATGTGCCGTATTTGTTCTGTTGTGATAGCAAATTTACCTGCTCATTCTAAGTCTCATGACGCGGCAAACAATTAGAAATTCTACAATTACGCCTCCTTTTTATTTCATTTATGAAACTAATTTTCAGATTCTATTTGCTTTTCGAATGTAAAAAATATAATTGTTTTGCATCTGATCTTGGCTGTTTTCGACACATTACTTACAAATTCATTTGCAGTCAATTCTTACAAGGTATATTTATTTATTTTTGCTACCATTGCTAGGTAACAAATTTAACCTTATCTTTCTTACTTTTAGACTTATTTTTTGAAGTTTATTTAGGTTCTGCAACTTTCTCCTTACCGGTTTTGTATAAGAATAACTAGAGTTATTTTAAGAACATGTTATCTTTATTTTCGCTTACTCCATACGCAAACCACCATTATAAGTAATACGTATGGAAACCCCATTGAAAAACAGTACAATCCATGTTATTCTTACTTTTTAAGGTTCTCATGTTTATATGATGCTTATGTCCAAGATTTAGGAATATAAGGATGCAGCTGAGATTGCTATATAAGAAGGTGCTTGGATTTATAAAATAAGCAGCATGTACCTATGTAGAATTAAGTACAATATATAACAATGTCGATTGTTTTAATGCTACATTGTCGGTGGTTAGCTTGAGGTTAGTTAAAGTAAAATTCATTAGTTAAAGGTGAAATTCATTCAGTTGTTATATTCCTCAACTTTTCAAATTTTCAACCTTACAGGTTAAAATAAAATGTTAGGCTTGAATGTAATGCAATCAGAAAGTATTCTTTCAGAACCAACGTTGTAGGGTTTTCTTGACATATAACCAATTTTCCTGGGGACCTGTAACTCTGTTATGGTCTGTTCTGGAAAAAGTTGCGGCCTAAAATGAATATCGAAAGCAATATCTCTCAGGTAAATATAAGTTTTATTATTGCACTATCATCTCTATAGTAATGGCATCATGTTATTGACAATGAACTATAGCATTTGCTTTCAATGAAGTTTCTGATTTTTGTTTTCAATAATTCTTCGCCACACAATCATCGACGATTCTCTGCTTAACCCTAATTTATATTTAACAGCCATCAATTTTAGTTTGAGCAAATTTAAGAATTTTACCACATCACAACATGGCCTAGCTTTTGATTTCGAGCGTTCTTTCTCACGTGATCACTGATGACTACCAGTCTTTTCCAACCATCCAATGAGTTCTTCCCCTGCATGTGCAAATTTGGTCGCATAAAAGGTGAATTCCTTTAGCAAAATTTCCCCTCTTATCCATTTTCTTTTATTTATTTATTTGCTGTCTGAATGCATTTATTAATGTTCTTATGATTCTTGGTTGATTTCGAGACAAACCGGAAAATCTCTTTAATATGATTTCCTTCGAGACAAACGTTTAGTGCAAAGCACGAGCTCAACACATTTTCTGTTAAATTGATTTATGATTTTCTTTCCCTTCACATAATGCTATACAACAGAGAGTTGTGTCCTCATTTCTTTGGATGGATGCATACCTGGAAAGTTATATTCTTTTTTAAACTTACTCTCATGTGTGTATAATATGTCTCTTGGGATTATTTTGCTGGGCTGTGATATTTAAAATGTTTCAGCTGCACTTTACAGAGGCAAAGCACTGAAATGTAGTCGACATGGAATAATTGGTGCTACAACTAGGGGTCGTGTCGATCGCTACTACAAGCTGGTGCTATAACTAGGTGTCATGTTGATCGCTTCCCAAAAACATAACACTCGGTTAGGCCCAGTGTTAACTTCATTTATTAACCTTTATGTTACCTTTTGCATCATTTAGTCCGTTTTTTTTTATTGCTTTAGGCTTGCAGCGGAGTAGAGGGTTGTATAAGCTTGGTCTGATCAAATTTGTCTTTTCTGGCCTCATGGAATCTTGCATGGATAACAAATTAGAAGGATAAAAGCTAAGAGGTTGCAGCCTGAAATAAGAAAACATTCAAATGGTGCTTTTAGAAAATATCTAGAAGCTGGCGAAAAATGGTTTGAAAATCGCAGAGACGATAACAAATCTTTAAAACATGAATAGAAGGCTTAAATGAGACATGCAAAGAATTACACCTACATATATTGGTGGTTCCCTTGGGAACCGGTGGCCAGACTTCAAGCATTACAGTAGCGATATTACCGCTAATTTGTCCTGGTTTCTTCAGTGATATGGGCCTTTCTCCTCCCAGAACTGTTCTTTAGCATTAACATCCAGGTACTGGAAAAGCGTTGGTTGTACATGCATTAATCCATTGTATAACATTTACTTTCATTGATGGATGGTTGGAAATTTCAGGGTTCACTTATAGTGGCAGCATGTTTAAAGGTTTTGTATTTTACATCAGAGGAAGACTTTCCATCATTATTTAATTTTATACAAGACTGCAATTCAGCTGCTACTTAAATTTTCGGCAAACACTTTAATAGCATTTTCTATTGAAAATTAAAGATTCAATAACAATTAAGGCTAATATTTTGCTAGATTTTGGTGAATTACATAACCAACACCAAAGTATAAGGAAGATTGGATTACAATTAATGTGCATGAATCAATGATAGTGGAAGTTGCCATGGTATATTTTCAATTAATGTGCATGAATCAATGATAGTGGAAGTTGCCATGGTATATTTATAATGCTTAGACACAATGATTTACTTTTATTATGTTCATTCACTCCTACTACTGAAATTAGTTGGGTCATGGTGGCTTTCTACCAGTTGACAGAAATTCAATCTACAAACTTCCATTAAAAAGGTGAAGGTTGAAGTTTGAGAAGTAACTAAGTTTTGAAACTCAGTTTGAGACTGAGCTTAAAATTCCGTTCAGAGAATTAATAACTCAGTTTGTGACTGGGTTACTTAAAACATCAAACGGATTTTAAAACTCAGTTTAATAACTGAGCTTGAAATTCAGTTGAAAACTAAGTTTTAACCTTGGTTTAAAACTATGAGAGAAGTTCAAGGTTGTGAACTGATTTTGTCAAACATATTTGATTGGCTACCATGTATTTGACCATTGCGCCTATGTTTTGAAGATGAAAAATACATTGCAAATTATGATGGATAGTTGTATGTTTGTTGACATTATATGTTTCCCATTTGTTTTTGCATAGTTACAGTACATTTTATTTTAAACTAAAACATGATTGTTTATATTTTATGAATATGATAGAATTCCAAAATATTACGGGAGTTTACAATTTTTGTCACCAACATATAATAGACTTTGCTTATTTTGACATTTAGTTGTTAGCTGAAGCTTATTAAAGTCATTCTTTAAAATTTATTAATAATGAAGTTTTGATTTAACCTCTTAAGCAGACATGTCAAAGAATAAAATGTTCTTAATCTATTTTACACAAGTGCGTAGGTTATGGATCAAATATGGATGTAATGAACATTCGGTTTCTATCATTACCGGCTGCATGTTTCATTTAGGTGTTTGGTGTCTTATTTGTGTTGTGGCTGCCTGTATTAATATGCTCTTTGATTTTTTTTCAGGTTAATTATATTTTTCTAAATGACTAGATTCCAAAACATTGGCGGAAGGTAAAGGAACTTTACTTCTTTCTTGAATGAATATGGAGTTAACCAAGATAACCAAATTTATTTACGTATTTGGAGTCTTATGTGTGTCAGGGCTGCATGTATTTCTATGCTCTGCTATTTTTGCTCACATTAATTCTGTTTTTCTAAACGACTGGATTCCAAAGGAGCAGCGAAAGGTAAAGGATTTTTTCTGTTTGTGACATAATATGGAGTTAACCAAGATGACCAATTTTTCAAGGTTCAACCCTGTACGAGATATTCGCAGCCATATGATTTGCTAGAAGAAATAATGGTAAAATTAGCACTAAATAGTTTAAGCAACTCCAAATATATTTTTATCCCCTTTGAAATTTGATCATTTTACCCTATTACATCAGCTCATTGCTGTATGAGGACAATGAACATACAAAGATATTGGCCATTGCCTGTTTGAGTTCCATCACACTTATAACTCTAATTACAATGGATGATGAACACACACACACACACACACACACACACACACACACACACACACACACACACACATATATATATATATATATATATATATATATATTAAGCTTTGAATTATATAAACTGAGAATGTGTTGTTGCACGTTATATTTTGGAGATAATTGCACTACTTAGTGAATTTATGGAACATTTATAATGAAATCACATTATACACCAACATAAAAATGATATTATATGTATATGTATGTATAGTGTGTGTGTGTGTGTGTATATATAGTCTTATAGTTTAAATTATGATCTTTATAAACTGAAAATGTGTTGTCTCACGATATATTAGAGATAATGCATTACTTATTGAATTTAGGAAACATGTATGTGATGAAAGCTCATCATATATAATAAATTATTACCATTATTCTTGAATTTCGTTAATAGCATCATATACAATACATGAATTAATGGATATATGGTAACTACCTAAATTATTATTCAGAAAAAAGTATTTTGGCTGTTAAATCTCACTTTATATTATGATATGGCAATAACTATTAGTATTCAAATAAAGAACAATAACCTCTATATTATGATATTTTTGGTCATTGCTTGTGACATTTTTTTTATATCGTGTCCAAAGTGGAACTAAATTATTATGGTTTATTTTTTACCTTTTATGCTTCATTCCTTTACTACAGAGTAAAGGAAAACTTTTTGGGAATCACATATTTCCCTGTTTTTGCATGCCTAACGTTTAATTGTTAATGGTGCTTTTATAAATAAGGTTGCTATATAACCTTTTTTGATTTCATAAATGTATTAATACTTTTACATGCACATGTAATCTGGTATTGCACTTTTAAAAAAATTATATGCATGTTTTACTGATTAATTTATGCCAAATATTTTATTTTTGGCAGTAGCACAATAAAGGTTTTTGTTTTTGTTCTTTTTGGATAAGCTAACAAAATTGGTATTCACTGCTATTTTTTTGTCACTTCTTCCAGTTTTGATTTTGTTATTATCACATAATATGTTGTCTTGAACTTTATATGACCAATCATAAATGTTTTATTTACGTTTTAGGTGTTTCTTCTACATCCTTGATTCTAGGAGCAATAATCCTCTTCTTCTCATAACTAGCTATAAAACTGCTCATAATTTATAATCTCCAATATGCTGATCAAAACAGAAACTGATGGTAAATATTTTTATGTTGTCTTTTTATAAACATTGCTACGTAATTTCTGTTCTATTTTCAATTTTTTTCTTTGGTTCTTCATTTATATCTGATCTTATCCAATTCTTCTGCAATGACGTTTTATATTTTTATCGAAACTGATTAACCTTTTTGCCCTATCACAAATCAGTTTAATGCTATATGATGGGTGTTCGCCTACTCTACATATAATTTATTAAACTGCAAATTTATTTATAGGAATCCAAGGTACCGCGCTTTCATTCATTTTTACATTTTGTCCCTTACTACTTCTTTTCCTAGATTTTTAATTTTATTTTTAAATGTTGGGGCATTCAGTAGCCTATTCACATATTTTATTTTTCCCAATTCTCAAAGTCATTACCCATTTCGACCATGTTTGCACCTCATATAAAATTAATTTCACTTTTTTTGCAGTAATTATTAATATTAGTTCAAAATGTTTCATCCTGACATTCTACTAATTCAATCATACTGTAGTGTATAAATTTCAAAACAACATTTGTCATCTATAGGTCCCGGGTTACGTGTGCGTCATCATTTTTTCCACTAATTTTACATTGAGTTAGAACTGAATTATCTCTTATTGTTTTGGAAATTTCACCTGTTTTACAATTCTTCAAAAATTTGCAGCCAGGGCTGGTGAAATATAACATCTGCTCAATAAAGCAATAGCTCTTTATTGGATTGAAAATGTTTTCAAGCAATAAATTCTACTATATTATTAATAACAGTGCAACTTCCTTAGCTTTGGAGCCCTTGCATACTTTTCTGTATGAGTCAGTACAAAAATGCCACATGTATTTGCAAATTGAACCAGCTTTTTCTCACACACCATCTTCCCTCCTTCCTGGTCCTCAGCCACTAAATCACCACTGTCCCCAATTTCTTAACACTACTATATCCAAAACATTTCTGTAAAAACATTTCTTATGCCTACTCAAGTTTATCGATTAAAAACGATAAGTTAATTCACTTATTCATTCTGTAACACCCTACCTTACAGAATAATGGATCCGAATATCGACCAATGCGGAAAATCGGTGATCGTTCTCCTTCATGTATATGTAAGCTTCTGCCTTAATTTTCCCTTTTGCATATTTCTCCTTTAATCCCCTATCGATAAAGGGAGTTTTCGATCCTTTGGATCCACTGTTTCAATTTTTAGATCTATTACTAATTCAACTCCTTAATTTGTTCGATTTGCGTGCGCCTTCATTGATTACTTTAAATTCTCAAACTTTGAAACCAACATTGTAGATTTGTTGGTTTTTGCCATCTTCGTTTCAGGTAGCATGTCTTTTTGTATTTTCTGATTATTTTGTTGTCAATGCTTTAGGGTTTTGATGATGATTATGATGATTTGGGTTGCTTATGTTATCCATTGCACTTATGTGTATCTTCTCTGGATAGATGAACTGATATTTGTAATTCCCAGTTTATATATACAAGGTTATTAGCCAAATATAAGCTTTTTATCCATGATTTAAAGAATATTACAATATTTGGGTAGAGTCTTTGTTTCATTTTTAATCATCACAATTTAATGCTACTGTTTTCCCCTAAAAATGGGTGTGTTGATGAGTTTGCTAGAATGTTATGCTGTTTTATTTAAGTGGTTTTCTAGCAGTTTACCTTTGTTGACATTACGCATGTTATAGAGAAATCAAGGATAAGGCACGATGAGCTTTGCATTGCCGATCATTGCAGGCATTCATCTTCCTTTTTGTTGGTATGGTTGCTGCTGTTGATTCTACGTAATTGCAAAATAGCTCATACAAGTTCAAGGACGACATAACGAATCTGTTAAGTTTTATGCTTTGGCTTTCCTTTGGTGAGTTGTTTTCTTTTTTCTTTATGTCATATGAGTCCAAATCATGGCGATAAGTACAGAGTTACAATTAGTTATTATGTATATGATGCACTATAGTGCTATACATTTACCTAGGAATATACGATATGGACCAAGTAGCAATCAACAGGAACAAGACATAAAGAGAAAGCTAGAAAAGTGCAACAGTTATACCCTAACCACAATGAGAAAACCCTATAGTCACAATTGTAATGTATATACTGTATTTTCATGATCCTTTTAAAATATACAACCATAAATTTCTAATATAAAATGTCCAAATTTAAGTAATTAGCTGTGCACATTAACAAATCAAGTTCTAAGGCCCACCAGCTTAATTAGTTGACAGCAGTAGTTTCTAACACATCATGTCTATGTACAGATGTAAGTGCAGTCGATGCTAACAACAATTGTATCCATCAGCTTAATTAGTATGATTACTTTACTTTTGTTTATTTCATACTCAAGAGGTTTACTTTCGTTTATGTCCACATTAGCTCTGGATGCTTAAGCTACTTTTACTTCTCTAGGCCCTGTAGTCTCTCTTATATAGTTACTCTTTATATTTGGGTGTGCAAGTTAAATAGCTCTTGGTATGTATTACCAACATACAGTAATTAAACCAGTGATGCTGTTTCAAAAAAAAAAAAAAAAAAAAAAAAAAGTCTACTCCACTGTAAGTGTGAGCATTGACTAACCACTAATTCTTGCAAATATCTTTCGTCTTGAGTTAAGAAAGATAGTTCGTTTCAGAAATAAGATTTTTCTGAAAGAGCTGCAATATACGACTTATGCTGCTTGATAACAAAACTTCATTAGACTATTGAAGCATAGGTGTATTGAGTTTGCTATATTATATTTGTAATATGATTACATAGTTTGAAGTCAATGCACATTGCAATATTATATAGTTAAGACAGAATGAATCATTGTTAAAGCCAGTTATTCAGGATATAGATTCCTGCAGTGGTTAATAATAGCATATTGTCACCTCTATGTTTATCTATTTTCGATATACGTGTATTTAATTATACAAATTCATGTGTATTTGAAGATAAAGGCATAAACAATATAAATTAATAACTGCTGAATCCTATTGATTTAGATTCATGTTTATTCTACATTCATGCATATTTAGAGAAAACATGCAAGTTAATAAGTAATAATTTCATATTTTGATTTATAATCCTGTAAGCATTCATTGTTTATGATTGTCTACAAAATTTTAAGTCATCAGGAAAGTGGGAAGCATAATAAAGAGGAAAAAGCAATATTTGGGATGGTAGAAGGGGTTCCGCTAAGCTAAGATGGTGGCTTTTACGCTGTTCGATGTAGCAGTAAGCTATAGATCTTAATCTGTGGAGTTCAATGAAGCAAATAATATCGTAACAAAAAGCTTTTAGGATCTGCACAAATTGTGGCAGATAAAAGAAGCAAGACAAAGTTAGAAAGAAGCAAGAAGTAAATATTTAGAAAGGTAGCTGGTGATATTCTGCATTAGTTGGTAAAACAATGGCCTACGTGTGTTATGTAAAAATTGTTAAACATCTGTATTGCGAGCACACCCATAGATTTTTATTTCTTTATCTCGATTTTTATTCTTCTTCTGTGATTTGATTGCGATTGCCTTCCAGTTCACTAAATATAAGTCTGCTGTATTATTTTATTGAACACGTCTCCTATACTGATAAAAATAACTGAATTTGCTCATTGTACAATGGTAGCTGTTAACTTTTTGTCCTTTTAGGATGTTTAGTCCCGCTGTGAAAATACCCTTTCACGCAATTGCTCTTTGTGATGCCTTAAGGCACCACTTAGGTCAAATACATGATGTATGCATGACTTAATTTTTTTTAACATAAAATGAATATTTTTGTTCTTGATTTTTTTTTAATTTTTAATTTGTAAAAACTTGGGTAAATTTAGCAAATTTATTGGTTTAAATAGAATTAGTCTATAAATAAATATAAAAAACGACATAAATAATATAATAATTTATCAATACTTTATATAATCAATAGAATGCTACTCTGCAACCAACAGTTTATGAACTCTTAGAGCATAACTTCCTATAGCAAGTTAATTGAACATATGGTTTTCACTCAATTTCATTTTTCTGATAGAAAAAGCAATGAAGATAATAAAAATATTTTCAAATCTATCATGCATGTGGGTGGACCGTTAGGTGAGATATTTACCTTGCAAATGTTGGGATGAAGTTGTATAAAATTCCAAGGATGACATGCTATTATATATAGGACTTTGCTTAGCAGCAAGGTTTCTCATTAACCGTAGGTGGATCTTCTGATTTGAAATTTACTAAAATACAATAAACGAAACCTATCATTGTTTGTTGGATGGACTAGACCGGATATAGGGGTGCTCACATCCAATCTTTTAAAAGTTTCATATGTTAACGGACCGAACGAGGTGTTGATTTGAACAACATACGAACAATGTTCTAACAATACAAAATTCGTCAAACAATTCGCAGAAATAAACTTTTGTACATTTTTTAAACCTAATTCGTGTTCAAAATAACAAATGAACACACATGAATGAATATATACGGATAAATTTTGACTTTAACCTGTGCCAAAACAGCGGACATTCATACAAAATTAACACTTCTAATCAAAACACGCATTCTGTTGACAAAACAGTTAGATTGCTAACCTTCGTGCATGACTACGTTAAGTTATGTCGTGGTGTTGTTATTTTTCTAGCAAAACACGATAACCTAAATAGCTTTATTTCTTTAAACCAGATTTAAAAATTATTTTACTTAAGCACAATTAGTCTATTTCAGCTTTGGAATACTGCCAATATACATACTAAAATAATATCCAACTTATATCCTTTTATATTTGACAATAAATTAAAAAGCATTTGATCACAAAAAATCATCGCAACATGTCACTATTATAAACTTAAAATGTTTTCAAATTTAACGACCATTTGTATACATTTTGCAAATTGTAAATGGGCTATATACGTAATATAGGTTCATTTTAATATCATCACAAAATAATTTTTTTAAGGTAATATTCCAAAAATATAGCACGAGCCCGTGTGCGAAGCACGGGTTCGTACTTGTGATACTAATGAAAGAGACTGAAAGAATAATATAGATAAGAATTTAATGGTTGTTAAAAATATATTCATGATAGCTAGTAAAATATTTAGAATAATTTTATGAGAAATATGGAGTTAAATAATCTTAGTAGGGTACATCCTTTAAAAATATTATAGTAAATATTAAAGATCTTTTTAAAGAGAATATAAAATTTTATCATATGAAGTAAACTATAAACAAGGAACACACCCTTTCCCAAAATATTATAATAGCCCTAGAACTCTTGAATAGCACTTCCAATCAGAGTGTATTTGATAGAGATTGAGAATAGAAGAAGTTTGATATACTTCTGTAGAAATCGGTAGAGTATAAGTGTAGAAATCAAGAAATCAAAGTAAAATAATGGTGGTAAGATAAGGGAAGAAGAAGGAGAAGATTAAGTATAAAAGATTTGAAAATGACCCCTTTATATAAAGTTCCAAAGGTTGCAATAGTTCTGAAGCGTTTCAAAACATGGAAAGACACTTTCTTTGAATTTTTAAAAAATATGACGGTTATATGTCGACATGTAAAAAAATTTAGTTCAACAAATATACCATGTTTTTGAATGTTAAATTATTTTTAAAGTATTTAAACCAATATATATTCTGAAAATTCCTGAAACAAAACTAGTTGTTAAAACATTGTATTTCAAGTACAAAATCATAAGTAAGTATTATTTAAACATACGATTAAAAACATTATATATAAATGATATGAAACATTATATAAAAACTTTGTATGATATATATATGAACGATTGAATATATATATATATATAAATGAGAGTACTTATAAATAAGAAAATATATATTTGAAATCATGAGTTTGAAATCCTTAGATGATTAAAAATCATTTTGAGAGAAGTTTGAAATTAATTTGAAAATAGTTTGAAATCTATTTTAAAAAGATAATTTGAAAACAGAATTTTGAGAGTGCTAACCAGAACTTTAAATACTAACTAGAGTTTATAAGTTTGATAATCTTGAAATCCTAATATCTTGAGATCTTGATACACCTTTGAAATCTTGAATCTCTTAACAGTCTTCGAAATCTATTACTTGCATATATATTCTGCATTTACATATATATATATATATATATATATATATACATACATATTCTAGATAAAGATGTTAGTATATATTTTATAACCAATAATGATAATGATTAAAACAAGGTTGTTGCCATCAAAGTTCCATTGTCCAACAATCTCCCCCTTTTTGATGATGACAACCTTGGTTTATAAAATATTCATACCTGATATTACCTCTTAATCTTATTCTTCAAATACTCCCCCTTTCCCTATGAATTCCTTCTAACTCCCCCTTAAACTATACTATAACTATTTTATAATTTCTCCCACTTTGTCATTGATAAAAAGTATATCTATCCTAAGTCAGAATAATCCTAGTGGCTAATTCTATATCTAACTCCCCCTAAATCTATAACTCACCCTGAATTTATAACTTTCCTTAAATCAATAATTTTATAACTCCCCCTAAATTTATGACTAATAAGATTCTAATACCTAATATCTAGTCTAAGAAATAGTCTTATGCATCAGGTAAAAAAATAACACAATATTCAGACTGATAATTAAGT
The DNA here is from genome assembly GCA_030737875.1 of Allium sativum. Classification (NCBI taxonomy): domain Eukaryota; kingdom Viridiplantae; phylum Streptophyta; class Magnoliopsida; order Asparagales; family Amaryllidaceae; genus Allium; species Allium sativum. The sequence goes on along the minus strand of CM060923.1, from coordinate 387,020,340 downwards.
CAAAGCAATCCAATACAAACTTTCTGTACAAATATGCATCCAATCGATCCAAACAAATTTAAATCTTAGTTAGACCACAAATTCAAATTTAAGTTTTAAATTAGTCAAACCTAATTATGTTACTTACTATGTTTTAGATTGTTCTAATTAAAACAACAATCTCAACCAAATCAACCGAAACAAACAACATATGTTAAAACATTTCTTGAAATTTTAACTAAACGTAGAAACTATAAAGCTTCTATCAACCACAAATGCATAAGCATTTTCCTAACAAACATATCAACCACTAATGAAATTCAACCATGTCAAATAAGTCAGTCAAGTTATTCAAGCAGAACCAGTCAATTAAAACAATTCAAACAAATCAATCAAGTCAAATAAGTCAATCAAGCCAAACAAATCAATCGTATAAAAGTAAATATGTTATGTATTTGATTAATAATCCTATGTATTTCTAATTAGACAAAAACTCCTCATATAGTAATGCGTTATGCGTGGAGTTAAAAGTTAATATGTAATGCACTGTGTGTGCAGTATGGTGGTTATAGTACTATATGTCATATGCAAAGCAATATGATATGATATATTGAACGAATTGCAACTTGTGATGTAAATGATTTTAATTTGAGATGCATTGTAATTAATAATAATGACGTATGATATGACATAAGATATGTAATGATAATATGCAGAATGATTTGGTGTTGATATCTATTTTGGTAAACGATATTCAAAGTACCATCTAACTATTATGCATATATATTATAAATTATTTCAATTAAACAAAGGTAATATATATTAATCTCTAGACTTAGATTAATGATAATAGTGAAAGAGATTGAAAGAATAGTATATATAAGAATTTAATGGTTGTTAAAAATATATTCATGACAGGTAGTAAAATATTCAGAATAATTTTGTTAGAAATACGGAGTTAAATAATCTTAGTCGGTTGCTTCTTTTAAAAATAATATAGTAAATATTAAAGATCTTTTTTAAGAGAATATAAATTTTTTATCATATGAAGTAAACAATAAATATATATTCAGAGTTGTATATAAAAACTGATTTTAAAAGGACTTAAAATTTAATTTATTACTAGTCTTTTGATACAAATCAATTTCAAATTTAAACTTTAGAAATCAAAACATATTAATTTGATAAAGAATCATTTTTATGTTAAAACTATAAAAGAAATCTATACTTATAATAAAATTATTCATAGTGAAATATGGTAGTATGAAGTAAACTATAAAAATATAACTTCTTATTTTTTAACTACAATTTTAAGACACAATAAATTATATATGATATGTATTTACACCAAAATATTAAGTTAAATATACAAGTTTTATAACTCTCAATAAAAATAAGAAATAAAAATTAGTATTAAGTTAGAAATAGTATTTGTGATAACGCAACCCAAAATTGTTATGAAATTATACGTGAAAAATATATAAATCAAACAATGTATGTTTAAACTTCATATAAAGGATACATAAATTTATGTTTTATGACTATATCAAATGTTTGAAAATATTGTATTAACATATCTATGTACTACATAATTTTATTGATTTATATACTTTTAACATATATTTTTGAAACAAAATATATGAAACATAAGTAGATGAACAAAATTGATAACTAGAGTTTGAAGTAACATTTTCATATCGAAAAGATGTCATTTCAATTTTTGAAATTAAAGCAAAGAGTAGTGAAATCTGAATTTATAAGAAAACGACCCTTTTGAAAAAAATTAGATTGGTATATTTATAAGTATACTATGGTGCATCGTCGTATGAACCAAAATATCTAAAATTATAAAAGATATAAATTTTTGTAGCTAACTGTTATCCACTAAATATCATATGCATATCAATGGGTCGGTCCTAAGCATAAGTTATGGGTCTGTTAGCTCCTATTATATGGGTCGGTCATGATCAAAACCAACGGGTCGGTAATCATCAAGTTAAATGGATCGGTCATAGCTACTCAGATGGTTCGGTCTGGTTAAAGACCTATAGTCAGTCAGTTCCACTATCGATGGGTCGGTTCGTATAAGGATAGGTCGATTGATAACAAACAGTATGGGTCAGTCGTCCTAATCTCCTATGGGTCGGTCAATATCAAGTGGAATGAGTCGGTTGGATAGAAACCATTCGACTCGGTTGGCTTCATAGGGGCGGTCGGTCATCGCAAGAACAAAAGGATCATCTCCAGAGCATAAGGGTCGGTCGATTCGTATAAGGATGGTTCGGTTGATAACAAACAGTATGGGTCGGTCGTCCTAATCTCCTGTGGGTCGGTCAATATCAAGTGGAATGAGTCGGCCGGATAAAGACCATTCAAGTCGGTCGTCTTCATAGGGGTCGGTCGGTCATCTCATGTGCATAAGGATCATCTCCAGAGCATAAGGGTCGGTCGGTTCCATCAGTAGCAGGGCGTTCGGTCAGTCACCGGTGCATAAGGATTGGTTGGTTCCTTCGGTAGTAGGGTCAATCGGCTTATTATGGTCGGTTGGCATCAAAAGACAACTGGAGACAACTATTAACAGTTGTATGGACCAGTTGGTGGCATTTCCGTCAATAAACTTATGGCCGACCAGATTCCTGCACACCATATTTCAGCTTCTTTATTTCACTCCTCGCACACCTATAAATAGACCATGACCTCCACCTAAATGGGGATCGATTCCACACACCACGAAGTGCTGCCAAATTATTTTATCCAATATCTCAAGCAATTCTAACCTCCATTACACTCCTTTAAACTATGATCTATCATGAAATCTTTTATGGAATTGATCAAAATCGTCGAGTGTTCAAGTGTTGAAGCTTTCAACCAAGCAATCTCTGTACTTAGAGGGATTTAATCATTCCATCGATTGATTTAAGTGGATCGAAGAGAATTTAAGGAAGTAATGAGAGAATTATCATAAAAAAAGAAGTGAATGTATGTAAAAGCATATTGTGTGTACTTTGTAAGCTCAAGTATGATAATGATGTTGTATATAACGTAGTTATATACACAATTATATGATTTTTGTTTGATGATAACAAACAAGTATAAATTATTATAAATGTGTTTGTTATTGTACTGTTATATCACATCTCAGACAGGAATATAATATTTATGTTTAAATGAAATACTACTGTACACGAATTCAAATATTCACACAGTATTTTATTCATATAGAATATTTTATTTCAATCATTCAAACAGTACAAATTTTATACTCCACTATTTGTACATCTCTGTATTATATTTCATGACATATCAGATTTGATATACATAGCTCCTCACTACAGATTCACTCTGACACTCACTATAAAATTTCATATTTATACGGACACATTGTCTCATACACGCTTTTTATACAATGTCAAAGGTTTTTTGGTCTGCAATCTTCTGCCTTTACAGCATCATCATCTGCTTACCTGTCATATACAGAAACACACACACAATATGTAAAACAGAAATAATTTTCTAAATTTTAGCGAATATAATTTTATTTTGAAAATTTATTTGCTTCAATCTTTCGGTGCGTTTCTCATCATTTTTCTGACTCAGTCTGATTTTCATATCCATCCAACTATCTCTAGACAGCTTGTGATATTCATAGTGATACACTGTAAATACCACAAGTCAAACAACATACACACACACACACACATATATATATATAATAATGCAGGGACAGGAAAACTTGTTTTGGTGGCTGCATATGCACACATGTATATATATACACGTGTGCACTGCCTCACCAGTCCAATGTGCAACTGAGGAGTAGCGACATAGACCATCTCGACTCACTGCGACAATAATCAATATGGTTGAGTCAACCCAAAAACATCAATGAATCCAAGCTAGAACATGATCAACCGATGTATAAAATTTCAAATCAACATGAACTACAATGGACAATACATGGAAATCAACTTAGCATGATACAAGTTGCACAAGGACAAGACCAATGCATGCTTTTCTGATGCTTGCAACATGGTCAGGTTCAAGTTCAGCACATGAATACTGGGAGATGCAAGTATCAAAACAGTATAACATATATACATGCAACTGTCACAAATAAATGGTGTACACAGCCAAACCAGAAGTCACAAATGAATAGGTAAAGTAGTTGGCAAAAGATGCAAGACAAGCATGCATGGTGGACAACTCAAAATAGTGTCATCATCAACTTGGATTCTACAGCAGGGATGTGTGTATTCGACACAAGGCATGCCAAAATAAGTTACTTTTTTTCAAATCAGTGTATGAAAAAAGGTTAAGTATGAAGGCAAACCATTGTTGAATGAGTTAAGGAGCATATGAATCAAGCATGTTTGCAATTCAGAGAAGATGGCAACACATTAAGATGGATATGCATGGAGATACATAAACAAGTGGCTAACCAATACACAATGTAGTGAGATCAATGTAACTAAGTGTTTAAGCCAAAGCAGTTTTAATCACAAACAAAATGGAGCAAGAGTGTAAAGATTCATGCAATATAATTCATGCACAACCAAGTGACATAGATCAAGACAGTACATAGAGAAGAGGTGCATGTATGAATACATGATACAAGGATCAGTAATCAACATTGGTACAAAGTAGGAGTGGACAAAACAGAAATGGAAATCTCATGGCCATGGGTGGACAAAAGAGGTTAAACCATTTCCAGGCATCAATCAATCATGTATGGAATGTTTTGTTTTTAACAGCAATTTGGAGTGCTAGTATCAGGCAAGAATTCATTCATTTATTTCCAAACACAACTTTTTTATTGGTAAACAAAGATGGGAGTCTCGGCAAGAACATTTATTCAAGGGAAAACAAATTTGTTTTGAACAACATAATCTTTGGCAAAGTTTTCTTTCCAGTTTTAAAACAAATCTATAAGCATTTTATTATATGCTGAAATCAGAAGGAAAATCAATTGCATGCTCAAGAAATCAGTTTCCTATTTTTTGAATAGTTTATTTGTTTCCAGAAATTATCATGTTAACTATGGAAAGTACAGCCTGGTTTATTCGACAATATATTCAAGTTGACGTGGAAACATGATTTCAAGATTTACGTTTTGTTTTTGGCAAAGAGAAAATTTTCAAATACACAGTGGAACTAGAACAGGCTAGTGAACATATCACGCAAGGGGTATTTCTACAGATTCTCTGAAGAGACAATATCATATCCAGGTTCATCAACAATTACACATAGATTTCTATTCCAAAATTCAATCAAGGCAGCGGAACAAAGAGGGAAACAAATCATGCCATTTAAGCCAAGAAATCAAAAGAGGAAACACGCCTAATCAGTTCGAATTCATTTTTGAAATCATATATGTTTAAGGATTTCTAATCCTACTTAACAACATTTTCATCACAGACATATGAGATCAAAAATCACAAGCCAAAAATTGAAGAACAAAAATCAAATCGAATTTACTTATAATCGATCTCCGGTCAAAATCCAAAAATTAGTGAAGCAAGGAGCCACAAGCAATTGATCAAGAACATCAACGTGATTTGGAACTTCAAAGATTTATCTAGAGAAGTCCCTTTCTAATGTCGATTTGATTTGGGGAATTTCAGAAAACCCTATTTTTTTCAAGCCGCCATTCCATTTCCACAAGGATTGGGTTCAACAAAGAAAAAGAAGTGGGTCGGCCATTTGTTTAAGGGATAAGGGTTTTTAATTCTACTTATTTGTATTGTTTTTATTTTTGTTTGGAAAATTGTCGATCTGTTTCTAGGTCTGTAAAATCTAGGTGATCGAGTTAAGGGGTTTAACTAGCAGTTTACTAGAGTCTGTAAAATCTAGGGTTTACTGGCTATGGGGTTGTAATCAGGTGAAATCTGATCTAGGGGATTAGATCAGTCTAGGGTTTTGAGCGTAGGGTTAGTATAGGAGCAGGGAGTGCGAGTTTACAGTGTCTGTAAGCAGGATCTGTTATTAACTCCTAGTAGAAATCTTAGGAATGCAGCAGTATGCAGGATTTTGCCGAAGCTGGGTATATCTTGTGTCATTTACTTTCTGCATTTCTTTTTCTATAATATTCTATGATCTGTAATTTTTTAATAACTCGCTAAAAATCAATAAACCCTATTCACCCCCTCCCTCTCTAGAGTTAATCTAGATCCAACAAGTTGTATCAGAGCTGGTATAAGGTAACAGCATGATATGGGGTTCTCGCTATATGATCATGTGGCGAAGTATTGACTCTAGCCCCTACATGCCCGTGGGTGGTTGTCCATGTCGAGAGGCAGGACGTGCAACCAGTGTCTGAGGTATCTTTGGTGGCCACCGGGGTGGTTAAAATTCCTTATAAACAGAGACACCAAGTGGTATCAGAGCAGGTATTTCTTTAACTCTAGAGTGATAGGTAATCTAATCATCGGTCTAGTGAGAGTCAGTCCAGTACATCTCCAACTATTTTCACTGGAATAGATTTTTTAAACTGGAAATCCAAATTGGAATTTTATTTAAAATCCGTTAATATTAAACGTTGGGATGTTGTTATCAATGGGTACAATATGGTAGATAAAGTTTTTAATTCTCATGATACACATATTCTATATTCTTATCTTGATGATTGATACAACCTGATCTCCCATTGTTCTACTGCGCAGGAAATCTGGATAGCTCTCAATACGAAGTATGAACAAATTGATAACAACTGCTCAAAACCCCAAAGTGTCAACTTTGACTCAAAGTTCTGCTTAACAGGTTTTATAGAAGGTAGTTCAGATGGATCAGTTGATGGAGATTCAATAGACAATGAGATAGAAAATTTCCCATATGTAGATTTAGTTTATCTATGTGTTGATTTAACTAAATCTGTTGACAAACTCCAGTCTAAAAATGAACCTTTGAAATCTAGGAATCTTGAGTTGACCAACAAAAATCATGGTTTGGAAGTAAAACTTGAGAATGTCGGGAAATTTGAAAATTCTTATTGTAAAAATTGTTTGAAATTAAAATCTGATCTCGTTAGTTTCAATAAAAACATACAAAAGCTTGAAGAAGAAATTCTGATTTTAAAAGATAACGAGAATGAGCTAAAAGATTCAAACAGTTTTTTGCGAAAGGAATTTAAAAATCCTAGGACATCAGAAAATTCCAAACACGAAATTTCTGAAAAGGAAAGTTTGTTAAAACCGATTCAATCTTGAATGAGCTAGAAATTGATATTGAAAAGCTCAAGAATTTTGAATCTGAGAGTCGGAAACATTTTGAATTTGAAATTGCTGAGTCCCAAACAAGAATTAAATTGCTTAATAATGAAAATTTGGTTTTGAAATTTGATTTTGAAAGATGTAAGATCAGCATTAATCGTTATTCAAATTTGATGAAAGAAAATTCTGATCTTAAATCCAAAATTAACAATCTTGAATTGAGTCTGAAACGTTTTTCAACTAGTGAAAAATCTTTGAATAATTGTTGAAAAATCAATTTTCTTTTGGTAATAAAAATGGTCTTGGATTTGGGAAAATATTTTTTTTTTTTGAAAATTGAAATTCAAATGGTTTTAAAAATCCTTTAAATTACATTGAAAAAGGACATCCTAGAAATCTGAACTTTGAAAATTCCAAAGGATTTTTGAAACAAAATCAAAATGAAACATGTCTTATAATAAACCATTTAAACATTTTTGGATCCCAAAAGGAAGTAAAATGAATTCAGTTAAATTCAAACAGATTTGGGTTCCTAAAGGCACAAAGGTAGATTCGAATGGTTTGTTATATAAATAGGTTCGGGTACCTAAAGTCATGATCACATTTCAGAGTGGTTTTACAAATTTTGTTAGACCACACGATCCTCTAAACTGTTAGGTACCAGTGGAGGCTGAGGAACTGTTTTGCAAAAAGAAATGTGAAATCAAGCTGGTTTATAATTCTGTATCATTCACAGTTCCTCCAGCCAGGATTTGTTGAGTCGGAGATTCTGGTTTACATGGATTTCAGGTATAATCTCTGAACTCATCTTTGTAAATATTTTGTTTCCTGTGTTTATTCTTTTTCTTCCCCGTCAATTTTCTATTTGATTTGTCATTGTCATAACATTGTAATTTTTTTTGGGATTCGTTAACTTCCAATTGTAGAATTCATATTTTTCTGGAAATTTATTTCTTTTGAACAAAACTCTAATGTTTTAATCTTTTCCCAGATCTTGAACTTGATCTTGTATATCCCTGCAATTGTTTTGAAGTTTATTTTTCAGTTTTCTGAATTCATAACAGTGTTGATGAATTCTTGCCATATCCTGAACATTGTTGATTTGAATTCTAAATTTTTGAAGATCTGAATATTTAATGAAATTTCACACACCTCTGTTGTTTTGAGTTTCTTCCAATCCATTTTAGGAAAGCTTAAAATATTATACTCATTATAGCACACTACTATTTATCAGTTGTGATAATTTCATTAATTATCAGATTGGCTTGGAAATTTTGAATTGTCAAGAATCAGTGATACATCTTGAAATGATCTGAAATTATTCATGATCATTATTGTTGAAACTTGTTTGTTTGAAATCATTTGAAATTCTTGATATTTTGAATATTACACACCTCTTAAATTTGAAATTATCAATCTTGTGTGAATGATTCATTATATCTCAAAACTTGACATTGATTCAAGTGATTTCAAATAAATTGTTTTTAATTTTTATTTGGACCGTGAATATCTCTCAATCTTGATGTAAATGATCTGAAATTATTCATGTGTGCCTATTAGATAATTTTGTGAAAAAAAATTTTGTGACGATCTGAAATTTCTGTGAAACATCCTCTAACAAGTTTGATTCATAACTATTTTTATGTTTGCTGCTCTGATATTGCTTTTGAAAAATGTTTTCAAATATCTGCTTGTTTCTAACTGCTGCTCCGATAAGATGAAATTAATTTTCTTGTTTGGTTAGTGATGTCTGCATGGGCTATGAGATTAAAATTCTGTTGTCTGAGATATCTTTGTTCGTCTCTAGTGACATTGTTAAAATCCTCATTTATAGAGACATCGAGTGATATCAGTTCAGAAGTGCTGATTTGTTTATTCTCGTCATGTATATATTTTTAATCTCTCATGTCTTATATAGTTCTTTTCATTTCCCTCTTGTAATTGATTTTCAATTTTAAAATTATTTACTGATTATTCATTCAGAAATTGAAATCAATAACCAAACTGAACTGTAATTATAATTCATCAAAATTATTAGCAGATTTTGAAATTGTGATGAATTGTGACTGCAGTATATTTCACAACAAGAGGAGATTTTATTTAGTTTTTTCATGATGGTTGAACATTTACTATAATATCTTTGAATTAGCAATTATTTCACGACCATCTCCTTTATCTATCATCATTTTGCCATCCATGATAATTTTATATAAATGTGAGAGTTCATATGCTTTAAAATCTTTTTGAATAAACAGTGGAAATATTTGTGATGGAACTGTGGTTACATTATTGTTCAGAATTAGTGATAATTGAAAATTTTCAATGATCTCGGTACAGTTGATCATATTTCATAATATGATTAATTTAGAATTTATTTCACAAACCATTTCTGTACCTATAACATTTCTATAATCCATATTGGTTTATATACTGAGGAGTTTTTTCATTTTGAAACTAAAAATAATAAAAAAAATTAATATACATGAGTGTATCTCCAATCTTATTTAAAAATCCAAGCTCTGGTCATGCATGGTTGTGAGACGACTTATAATTTAAGCTGCGACTGACCTCATTTAAAAATCCAAGATCTGGTTATGCATGGTCTGTGTGCTCTTAAATTAAAAGAAAAAGAAAATGATTTGAATAAATAGAAATTAATTTGAAATACCCCTTGGTGTTTATAAAAACCAGCATATCAATCCATTTCATATTATGTGTTAAAATTTTATGAAATATTATGATTTGTTGATTGATAGTTATTGGGATTTGTGTTTATTTGATTTTGTCACTTAAGTTGAAATTATAATTATAGTCCAAATCCATCACTGTTTTGTGGTTCAATTATATAATTCTTTTAAAAATAATTGGAAATACATATTTTTGTAACTCTCTCCATTTTATACAAATTTCGTTGTAAATCTGTCATTCTCTATAATGTGAAATATGCCACTAGTTCTAAGTTTATTATGATTTTTGTTTGGCTGATTAAGATCTATGACGATCGTTCTTCCTTTTAAACTGAAATTATATTATTTAGTCATTTTTCATCAATATTTTAATTTATGAATCCTTTTGATGATAACAAAAGGGGGAGAATGGGTTGAGATTTTGATTTATGAGTGAATATTTTATAAATATTTTAATTCTGAAAATTCATTCAATTTTCATTCTTCTCACTCATGCATAGTTCTAAGGGGAGTTTAGTTGTAGGGGGAGCATATATTTAGGGGGAGTTCCACTATTCACGAATAAACACATTTAATATATTCAAAATCTTTTATTTGTTTGTCATCATCAAAAGGGGGAGATTGTTGTATATAACGTAGTGGTATACACAATTATATGATTTTTGTTTGATGATAACAAACAAGTATATATTATTATAAATGTGTTTGTTATTGTACTGTTATATCACATCTCATATAGGAATATAATATTTATGTTTATATGAAATACTACTGTATACGAATTCAAATATTCACACAATATTTTATTTAAATAGAATATTTTATTTCAATCATTCAAACAGTACAAATTTTATACTCCACTATTTGTACATCTCCGTATTACATTTCATGACATATCAGATTTGGCATGCATAACTCCTCACTACAGATTCACTCTGACACTCATTGTAAAATTTCATATTTATACAGACACATTGTCTTATACATTCTTTTTATACAATGTCAAATTTTTTTTGTCTTCAATCTTCTGCCTTTACAGCATCATTACTGTCAGTCCAGTCATCATCATCTTACCTGTCATATACAGAAACACACACACACAGTATCTAAAATAGAAATAATATTCTAAATTTTAGCTAATATAATTTTATTTTGAAAATTTATTTGCCTTAGACTTTCGGTGTGTTTCTCATCATTTTTTTGACTCGATCTAATTTTCATATCCATCCAGCTGTGTCTAGACAGCTTATGATATTCACAGTGATACACTGTAAATACCATAAGGCAGACAACATGTATATATATATAAATATATATATTAATGCAGGGACAGGAAAACTTGTCTGGATGGCTGCATATGCACACGTGTATATATATACACATGTGCACTACCTTGCCAGTCCAGTGTGCAACTGAGGAGTAGCCACGTGGGCTATCTCGACTCAGTGCAACAATAATTAATATGGTTGAGGCAACCCAAAAAGATCAATGAATATAAGCTAGTACATGATCAAGCCACATATAAAATTTCAAATCAACATGAACTACAATGGGCAACACATGGAAATCAACTTAGCATGATACAATTTGCACAAGGACAAGATCAGTGCTTGTTTTTCTGATGCTTGCAACATGGTCAGGTTCAAGTTCAGCACATGAATATTGGGAGATGAAAATATCAAAACAGTGAAACATATATACATGCAGTTGTCACAAATGAATGGTGTACACAGCCAAACCAGAAGTCACAAATGAACAGGTAAAGTAGTTGGCAAAAGTTGTGAGATAAGCATGCATGGTGGACAACTCAAAACAGTGTCATCATCAACTTGGATGCTACAACAAGGATGTGTGTATTCGACATAAGCCATGCCAAAATAAGTTTTTTTTCTCTTCAAATCAGTGTATGAAAACAGGTTAAGTATGAAGGCAAACCACTGTTGAATGAGTTAAGGAGCATATGAATCAAGCATGTTTGTAACTCAGAGAAGATGGCAACACATTAAGATGGATGTGCATGGAGATACATACACAAGTGCTAACCAGTACACAATGCAGTGAGATCAATGTAACCAAGTGTTTAAGCCCAAGCTGTTTCAGTCACAAACAAAATGGTGCTAGAGTTTCAAGATTCATGCAATATAATTCGTGCACAACCAAGTGAAATAGATCAAGATAGTACATGGAGAAGAGGTGCATGTATGAATACATGGTATAAGGATCAGTAATCAACATTTATACAAAGTAGGAGTTGACAAAACATCAATGGAAATCTCATGGCCATGGGTGGACAAAAGAGGTTAAAACATTTCCAAGAATCAATCAGTCATGTATGGATTGTTTTCTTTCTAACAACAATTTGGAGCGCTAGTATCAGGCTAGAATTCATTCCATTTATTTCCAAACCACAACTTTTTTATTGGCAAAAAAAGATGGGAGTCTCGGCAAGATCATTTATTCAAGGGAAAACAAATTTGTTTTGAACAACACAATCTTTGGCAAAGCTTTCTTTCCAGTTTTAAAACAAATCTATAAGCATTTTTATTATATGCTGAAATCAGAAGGAAAATCAATGACATGCTCAAGTAATCAGTATCCTGTTTTTTTGAACAAAAAAAAACATTTTATTTGTTTTCAGAAATTATCATGTTAAATATGGCAAGTACAACCTGGTTTATTCGACAATATATTCAAGTTGACGTGGAAACATGATTTCAGGATTTACGTTTTTTTTTTTTGGCAAAGAGAAAATTTTCAAATACACAGTGTAACTAAAACAGGCTAGTGAATATATCATGCAAGGGGTATTTCTACAGATTCTCTAAAGAGCCAATATCATATCCAGGTTCATCAACAATCACACAGAGATTTCTATTCCAAAATTCAATCAAGACAATGGAACAAAGGGGGAAACAAATCACGCCATTTAAGCTAAAAATTCAAAAGAGGAAACACGCCTAATCAGATCGAATTCATTTTTGAAATCAGAGATGTTTAAGGATTTCTAATCCTACTTAACAACCATTTTCATCACAGGCATATGAGATCGAAAACCACGAGCCAAAAACTGAAGAACAAAAATCAAATCGAATTTACTTACAATTGGTCTTCGGTCGAAACCCCAAAATTAGCGAAGCAAGGAACCACAAGAAATCGATAAAGAACATCAACGTGAATTGGAGGTTCAGAGATTTATCCAGACAAATCCCTTTCTAATGTCGATTTGATTTGGGGAATTTCAGAAAAGCCCTAGTTTTTTCAAGTCGCCATTCCATTTCCACAAGGATCGGGTTCAATAAAGAAAAAGAAGTGGGCCAGCCATTTGTTTAAGGGATAAGGTTTTTTAATTCTATTTATTTGTATTGTTTTTATTTTTGTTTGGAAAATTGTCAATCAGTTTCTAGGTCTGTAAAATTTAGGTGATCTAGTTAAGGGGTTTAACTAGCAGTTTAGTAGAGTCTGTAAAATCTAGGGCTTACTGATTATGGGGTTGTAACCAGGGGAAATCTGATCTAGGGGATTAGATCAGTCTAGGGTTTTGAGCGTAGGGTTAGTACAGGAGCAGGGAGTGCGAGTTTATAGTGTCTATAAGCGGGATCACTTATTAACTCCTAGCAGAAATCTTAGGAATGCAGCAGTAGGCACGATTTTGCCGAAGCTGGGTATATCTTGTGTCATTTACTTTATGCATTTCTATTTCTGTAATATTCTGTGATTTGTAATTTTTTAATAACTCGCTAAAAATCAATAAACCCTATTCATCCCCTCCCCCTCTAGGGTTAATCTAGATCCAACAAATGAGAAGAGAATCCATATTGGATGTAAGCTATTTTTAAGCAGAACCACGTATCCTAGAGATACCTTTGGTGTTGTGGTCATTTTTTTACTTCAACATTTGGCACCCACCGTAGGGCCACGTTCACACTCTCATGCTCTAAGTGCTTTGTGGAGATAGTGTTTTAAGCCCATCCCTACTATGGATCCTTCAAATCTAAAGTCCGGGCTAATTGACAAAATTCTCTTCAAGACCGAAAGCTTTGTCCGAGATCATGGCTAGGCCAAAGAAGACTTCCAGTAAAACCATTGAAGAAACTAATAGTGTTGCAAACGAAACTATGTCACTTACCAACCACTTTGAAGTTGGTGAATCTTCTAAAGCCAGAGCTGGTGTAACAAGGGAAGAATTGGATGAAGTTGTCACTGGTTTGACAAGCAGATGGAAATTTCATCAAATGCTATGATGAAGAAACTGGAGACTCTATTCGCTCTTCAAGCCGCTATAGCAAAAGTTACTACAAACGCCACCCATGCTGAAGTTTCTAATTTTTCCTCTACAAGTCCAAACTGAAATAAGTCCATTCATGAGACTGATGATTCGGATGGTGCTTATGATGAAGATTCGAAGCCGCCCTCTTGGAACCATATTGAGAAAGCAACTTCTCATAAAGCAACAAGCTCAGCCAAAGGGGTACTTCCCAAAGAGGGAGGCACCTGACCCCAGATCCTTAGCTGAGATCGTTCGCATAAGCGAACGTCCGACAAAGGTGACAGCGTATGCCCCGCGGATCATTGCAATGAGAAGGAGCATATCGAAGAGATGGTCCAATAGATCATGAAAGAAAATACTGATCGAAAAGATGATAAAAGAGAGTGGGAGTTTTCTCCATCTAAAACTCTGTGCATAGAAAGGATTAAGTTACCACGAAAGTTCAACCCACCAAAGATCCAAGCTTATAATGGAACTAGAGATCTAACTTGTTCATAAACAAATATAATTAGCATATGGATGGGGTCAGGGTCACAGATGAACTTAAGTGTCTCTACTTCCCTGTGTACTTGGAAGGGGTAGCTTCGCTCTGATTCACAAAGATCCCACCGAGATCTGTGGATGACTTTTCCTCTTTGGATAAGAAGTTTAGGGAATAGTTCAGGCTGCAGTCTAGAAAAGTCAAAGAAGTGATGTCACTGAATGACATGGAAGCAAAGTCTAGAGGGGTTGATCAAAGCTTTCCTCGCCTGATTCAATGCTATAGCAATGGAAGTGGAAGATCCAGAACCACGATTAGTTCTAATGACATTGAAACGCTCTATCATTAAGAAGTCGAAATTCGGGAAGTGGCTCAAAATGGAAAAGCCAGAAACCTTAGAGAGATTCTAAGCAAAGGCTAAGGAATATTTCGATGTGGAGGATGACTCGTCCTTTTCCATAGATACAGTTGAAGGAAGCACGGCTCCATCAAAGAAAGAAAAAAATGTCTCAGATAGCCAAAAGAACAATGGAAGTAAGAAGCTGGACAATGATGCTATGGATAATTGAAACACAAGAAGCTCCGTTTTTTAAAAAACTCTAAATTGAACCCCCTTACATATACTTTGGAAAATGTGTTCCTCGCTACTAAAGATACCGAGGATTATCCGCAGCCGAAGCAGTTGAAGATCACTGATGCCAATGTAAGTTCTGGAAGATTATGTTGCTTCCATAACCTGCCGGGCCATAACACAAACGAGTGTAGGCGCTTGAAAAACCTAGTTGAGGAACTAATCCAGAAAAATAGGCTTCAGCAATATGTGAAGAATTAACAAAATGCTCAAACTGGTCAGGAGTAAACTACTCCAATGGACCAATCCGGGTCAGAGAGAGGGCCCAGCTCCTGTCAAATCTCGACCAATCATTAATACAATCTCAGCAAGACCACATCCAGCTGGAGGAAGTTGGGGGGATATGGAGAGGTATGCTAATGAGTTGTAAAACCCTTCAAAATGCATGGTCTTAAGCAACACATTTCCATTGAAAATGCCAAAGACTTCAGGCGAGGATGTGGTGCTTAAGGATAGGGACACCGATGGATAGCTCACACCAACAGTCGATCCCATGGTTATTACCATTGATATCATTCTAGCTATAGTGAGAAGGGTGTTAGCTAATAGTGGGACATTTGTCAGTGTACTTTTCATTAATGCATTTAGTCAAATGAAACTTTCTATGGCGGATGTACGAGCCTGCTCGAATAAGATACACAGATTCACCGGGGAACCTACTAAACCAATAGGCGTGATAGACCTCCTTATGGAACTTCATGAAGGAGAGAAAAAGGTTGCAATGATACAGACTTTCATAGTGGTGGACAAACTTTCGACTTATAATGCATTCCTTGGAAGGCCAGCTTTGACCGCAAACTAAACTACTAGCTACCCATGCAAAATATTGGGCACCTTGAGTTTAGGTGGGGGAAAAATAAACTCTAGATCAGTCGTGGGACTGGTGTGAGAACTCAAAACAATTATTATTCAGGGTTTATTTTAAAGTTGGGAAAATTCACCGGATCACGCCACTAACGCAGAACGGGTTTACTCCATGTGAATTCCCATGCACAGAAATTTGTAACGACTTTAGAAAAGGAAGCCATCATAAGCTTAACCCATATCACACATTGCAAGCGCACGCAAAATGGGAGAGTTTTATCTTATGAAAACCAATAATGCTTTAATTAGTGAAAATCCCCTTTTAATACTATTATCAGTGCATAGTATTGAAACCTGAGGAAATAAAGTATCTACGGTGTCCGATGTCTGGATGAAAAAAGGGATATATACTTTCGCGCTATGTATTCGGTGTCCATGTCTGTATGTTAACCAATAATTTTATAGATACACGAAAGTACAAGCCTATGTGGTCACTTCTATAACTGGATAACCAGCATTGAAAACTATCTTTGCATCGGATGGTTTGGTGTTTTGATGATCCCTACTTTATTAACCGCAACTTATGGGAAAGTCGTAAAAGTGGTAGTTGACATAGTTGGTTATCTACGTCAAGTCTGGATGTTTCTAATTGGTACTCCTCCATTGATTGGGGTCTCTTGGAACAGCCCGAGTAAGAAGCCCATCCTTTCGGCTGCGTAGAAGTGGGAAGTTATATGAATTGGCCCTATTAATATGGTACAAAGGGAATCTAAGTATAACATAGCTTTGTTAATCTCAATTTTATCTACGGTTTCAAGACTTGTTTGAATATTTCAGTGCTCGATCATATATTTGTCTGCATTGTCATCATCCCCCTCGTCATCCATGTTATGTTTCTCAGCGACTGTGTCTTTCTCTTTGGAGAAAGTAAGAGGATCAACATGAGTTTGCGGGCTAGCGGCCTCAACATTAGCAGGAATGGTAGGGGCATCAATATTGGTCATATCCCGGGCTTGCTCCCTAAAAGGTCCAGCCCCGTCACTTAGCAATCCTGGCACTTTCTTCAACTGAATTTTCACCTCACCAAGACTTTGCGAGATTCTTCATCTAAAAGATCCTCAATAAGATCATTTTCATTGTGATCGCCGTCATCAATTTCAAGTACTCATTCCAAGACAAGAGCCAAAGTAACTACAAAGGCATCTCCTAGATAATGTAAACTTCCCCGACTCATAACACTATAGACGTAAAAATTAAACATGAAGCATTAGCATCTGCCTTAGCTTTTTCAAGGGCAGTCATAACTTTAAGTCTATCTTCCTCAACATTTTTATTATTGGCCTGTATTGCAGAAAGAGTCGTACTTTAAAGATGATCTTTTCATGAAGAATAATATTTTCTTGTTGGTGAGTAGCGAAAGTATTTTTTCTATAGCTAATTAAGACTCAGCAAGTTGTCGAGTAGATTGAGCCTCTTGAACTTGTGTTGTTAGTGTGTTCTCTTTTTGTTTCGCGGTGGCAAGATCTTCTTTAAGCTTCTTATTTTCTGCCTCTAAACCCTCTAGCTCTGTATTCCTTTGAGAAAAAGAGGCAATTGTACTATCCCGGGATTTAAGGGCCTTGATTAGCTCGACCTTGTCATTCTATAAAGTAATGATTCGATCAATATTCTCCCGACTGAGCTTTTGGAGGTCTTAAGCAAAAGTGTGCCATAAGCCCAATTGCTTCTCGGTTTAGTTTCTGATCGCATCTAATTTTGTGTCTTGCTGGCTCTTAGCAACATCAAGTGGGGTATACATGCGACTCGTCATAGTATCAACTACTTCGAGAATGGCTCGCTTGTCAGAGGGGTATATATCTAAGTTATGGTACTTCCCTCTCAAACACCAACCCGGAAATCGATCAGCGAGACTAAAATCGGCTGGTGTATGAATATTGTGAGGCCTATTAATAATCACCTGAAGGTTAGCAGGAGTTAGAGTGATGGATGGAGAAGCCAGGGACAATTGATCAGAAGAAGTATGAATGTCTAGCTTTGGAAAATCTAGCATTGGAAGTTTGTCTGACTTATGACACTTCCAAGGGTCATCCTTGCCTCGACCACCCATATCTCTCTTCTGTCCTCCTTTCCTATTTTATTTTTCCTCTTCCTTCCTCTTCTGTGCTTCTGGCCTAGCCTCATGGTCATGCCTCTACAGCCTTTGCTTGTCAGTTTTAGGAAGCCCAGGAGTTGGCCGAGATTGATGAGAAGGTTGTGGACATTGAGAATGATAGGATCGCCATGAGTGTTATGAAGGACAAGTTCTCAGAAGATGCTTTGGATTATTGTGACACCCCACGTCTGTTAATGTCACTCTATATAGAATGCATTAAGTTTTGTGAAGCATTATAGGTAAATAAGAACATAATATCACAAGACGGACATGTAAAATAGCAGCAGAATTAAAAATTTATTTAAATCAAACCATCATGGTCCCAAATACTGAGTTTACTTCATAAGTTGAAATAACCGATTACATTAATAATCTGTCTTTCCAAAAAAAATATCAGAGTACAAAAGCATAAAACCACATTTCCCATGTGAGCTATAAGAGAGTTGACAAGAAGTCAAAGTGGTACATCAATATCCAAAATTAAAGCTAAGCTGAAAGAATCCAAATCAACTCTAAGCACTTCCACCTTGAGATCCTAGGGAGGTGGGGAACGGAAAAGAGAGAAGAGGAAACAAAAAGGGTCAGACATAAAGTCTGGCGAGTCCAGTTACTTTTACTTTTAAATAGAAATAAATAAAAGTATCATGGAAGGTATATAAAAACTGGAAGAACTAGATAACAATAACAAGGGCAAGTGTGAAATGATCAAGATAGGTTTGAATAAATATATTGCGCTTCTTAAATACGTTTCTCTGCACCACACCAATACTAGTATATCAGGAACAGGATAATCCTTACAAATACCGTTCTATTACATTTTCTTGATTGTTAGGTTACTAGGGATAATAGCACTCAACGCTTATACACACGTCGTACCCATTTAATTCCCAGTGGATTAACCTAATATGGTATATATGTAGCTACCCCTTAATAATGAGGTACACCCCATGGTACCCCAGTCGCACAGTCTCCCTCGTAATACCACAGAAAAGTATGCAGTCCCTATTCCTACACCGGAGTGAAGTACGGATCTCTACATAACAATGTTACATTCCGCATATATCTGTTATTATTATGCTACGTAAGCGCACGGACTGCCACCATCGATCGAATCAGATTTCATTCCGGAGTAATGCCCTCAAGTCTATGATACATCACCCAGAGCAGTCATGCATATATCTAGATTGTCCCACATATGTACTGTAATTGTAGCTCGATGCCTCAATCGCACGTCCTCTAATATGCACCGAGTTCCATGGCAGGACTATACAAGAAACATGGAACTCAATCGGGAGATTTTCCATATCTGTACAAGCCCATCTTTAAGAGCCTCTACAGATATGCCTAGGGTTTGTTTTCACGATGGCTATGGCCCCACCTAGTCCCCTCCCTCGACTAGTAAAGACTAAAAGAGCTAAATGACTGCCCCTAAAGAAAACAATCTAAACATCCATTTTGGCATCTTCCCTCAACCACCGTACCCCAATAGTGAAGGGTGGATGGTCTACTGGTTTCAGCTCTAGTCTTTCCGCATCCCATTGGCTGCCGATGATGTGTATCCGATGATCTACTATCCTTGTTGGTCATGACCCTTCGCATCCACATTGAGGCAACCACCGATTCACCCTGGTGTCACCGCGTCACAGCATTCTGACTGCATAGCTACTTCTGCAGTTAAAGCCCGCCCACCTAGTAGTTACGCGCAGACCCAACCTCTGCGAGCACAGCCTAAAACATCTTCCACCATACAGAGGACTACTAGGAGTACCTTACGTACCTCAGGAAGTCGTGTGCTTCCCCTTCCAGTGCTTTGGAGCCGTCAGAACAATCAAATGAATGTGCGCTCCCTTTCTGCCTTTTAACACCACGATGATCTACTCCATTGGGTTATTCACTCTCAAACGTGCGGAATGGTCCAACGCCTCACTTTAATATGTTGTCGGACGCTATGTCTAATCATTCTTTTACGCACTTGCCTTACCTCATCAAGTTTCCATTTAACTTGGTATTCCCATTCATATTGAATTCTTAATCAAGTTACCAAGTTCGTCTTGCTTATTAATTTCAGTTATATAACTTAACCCATTTAAGTTTATTAATAAGCCCACAACATGTTATTCTTTAGATTGTGGTCCAAGGTCTGTGATCCACAATCCCTTTATATTCTTGTTTGGTTACCATAACATGTTCTACCTAGCAGGTTATTATGCATATCTAAATTCTATCATTTCTACAAGTTATGCTTACCCTAAAAGGTGTCTTTAATTAAGTAACTTTATTATTTCTACCGGTTATGTATACCACTAGGTGTCTTTAATTACATAACCTTATCGGGTTAGGTTTATAGGCCTATATGTAAATATTACCCACCCCCTCAGATTTACTCAACCCACCACCTGTTTAACCAATTTTACTTAAACCCAACTTTAGTTTATATTCATACAATCCCTGTGGATTCAACTAGGTTAAGTATTCGAGATTTATTACCATATTTTCATTTATGTTACAGTATGCTAGACCTCCCACATTAAGCCTAACATTGGTGGATGTTGGATATGTCGGGCTGGTCTGAGCAGACTTATTCCACAAATTGGGCTTAACCTCATATCTGAGCACGTCTCATATTTGTACACTTAGACCTCTCACATTGGATTCAGCACTTTCGGTCGCTGGATATGCCGGTTGATTCCAGGCAGTCTTCCACCGCAAGTGCAATCTAACCTCGTGTAATAAGTGTAGTTATAGTTTCTAAATTCTGTAATCCTAAGCAATTCATTATTATCCAATTTTACCTATGTCCTTATAGGTGTTCATGCCCTTTTCCCACATATTTAATTATATGCCCAATTCATTATTCAAATTATAGCTTTTTATGTCCCTTTTCAATTGATCTTTTAATTATGCACCACATGCTCTTTTTCCCATGTCATAAATCAAGGCAATATATGTATATTATACCCAAACCCAAATCCACATGTTTTCCAATTTATGCCCCAAGTCCCTATTCACATATTTCAATACAAGTTATACCCAAATTCATATTCACATATTTTTCCAATTTATGCCTAAAATTCATATTCACATATGTTCCAATTTATGCCCCAAATCAATATTTTACATATGTTCTAATTTATGCTGATCATATTTTACATATGATCCAATTTACTCCCAAATCATATTTTACATGTGTTCCAATTTATGCCAAACCATATTTTACATACGATCCAATTTACTTCCAAATCATATTTTACATATGTTCCAATTTATGCCAAATCATATATTCCAATATATGCCTAAATTTATATCTTTCCTAATCGTTCCCAATTTCGCATGTTGGCATATTTCAGCATTAGGCCTAGGCTCGAAGGCAGCCTGGCTATATAAAACAAAAGGGAAAAGAGGGAGAGAAGGGAATCAAGAATAGGAATAATAATGAATCAATAATAAACTGATAGAAATAGGCATAAAAACTGAATAGGCATATTATGACAAGATTTGACATGGTGACGATATGAACATATAAGGGCAGATCTGATAATTATGTCATAACAGAACTTGTTTAGGCATAGATCCAATATCAAATTTTTATATACATTTTATGATTGCCAATTAAATATTTAGATCTAAAAATAACTTGAACTCATAGTGAATAGAACTAAAAAAATGGATCCAAATTACTGCGAAGAACATGTTGGATTTGTTGTAGAAATCTTTGAATTTGTATAATCTTTACTGAATTGGATTTGGAGAAGAAAAGGCCATTTAATCTATGTTGCAGCAGAGCTCCGCCATCACCACCATTTTTTTAGATGAATAAAACCTAGGTTTAGGGTCCTTTTTATAGCCTAGAAGCAACGAACCAAGCCACGAACAAGTCCACATCTAAAAACTGAATTCTGCCCAGATTTGAGGGGGGGTCGACCCCCCTTCATGGGTGTCAACCCCTTGGTTGACCCCCAGGAGCCTGGGTCGACCTCGGGGTCGATCCAGCAGGGGCTCGGGTCGACCCCAAGCGGTCGGTCCCTTCCCTATTTGCACGCCGGATTTTCTGGTTTTGAATTTTTGAATTCTGGTTTAATTTATATATATATATTCTCCTTATATGCATAAAAACTTCAAACCTTAATAAATTCTACATACGAAGTCCGTTTTACGCAAACTTAGTGTCTATCTTGACCAGAATTCCGGGACGAACGCAATGGTGTAGTCTGTTTTATTTAATTATGAATATTTAATAAAGTTTTCCTTAATTCATTGTTAATAATGTATTTCACATTAATTATTCTTTAATTCATAGTCTTTAGTGTCGTTAAAATTTCGAGGTGTTACAGTTATACTGGCTTGACTTTTCATTGAAATCCTTCATATATGACTAACTCATTCATGATCCTAGAAAACAGGCAAAGCAGAAATTTAGTACTCACATTGAACAGTACTAGGGCAAGTTCAAAAAACTGATGCATGGAATCGCAAGCTCATAGCATAAGTAAAACATTTGCTAATGTGTATCTGATAACGAACCAATTTTTATAGTCGGTTCGAAGTCAATCCCTAGATCCGCAAGCAATTTTCTTGGTAGAGAAATGGGAGCCTCATATGTATTGGTTCCTATTTTTGTGGCCTGAGGTTCATGTGGTTGAATAACAATATCACCCTGGATGATATCTCTAGCTGGGGTAATACCACTCAAATCTTTATAAGTGTCTGAGGAGCACTCCCCTTGAGTAACTTGAATAGTGGGGTTCTCATCAACCTTATCAACATCTATATAATCCTTAGAAATTGTTTCAGCATCTTCAGATTTCTAGAATCCCTTCATCGAGTCCGAAATGGTTTCTGCAATAGTTTTATCTTCCTCAACTAGCTTAGTCTCCTTCATGGGATCCAGAGTAGTACCTTCCTTTTTAGTCTAACCACTCTTACCCTCGCGCTGCTGAGACTCCTCTTCTTCAATAGAAGCCTGCTTAGGCTTAGGAGGTGTCTTACTGCTGCCCGCAAGCTCGGAGCACTTCTTTAGAGGAGCTTTCTTAACCGGGAATTTTCCAGCAATATATTTCTTGAAAGCTGGGTCTAGTACAAGAGTCCGCGAAGGATGAAGAAGGTGATATTGGCAAAGAAATTTTTCCGTAATTAAGAATTTTCTACTTCTCTCCTCCTCATCAACGACTTTCAAAGAATCAAATAACTCTTGACCAATAGTATTTTCTGGATCAGAAAATGGAATTTCTGTAAAACAAAGAAGGGATTTAATATTCAAAGCTTAAGTATAGGAAGAAATAAAGGAGTATTGGGTAATAGATTATCACCTCCTTCCATCCACCTGCCGTAGAAGCTGTCGGAACACTGTATGTAGCAATAATGATCTACAAATCCCTTAACGCTTTCTAGCAAATCAGTTATAATCTTAGGATACTTTCCTTTGACGAAAATAATTGATGGTTTACCTTGCCTCTTTTTAGAAATATATAAGGAACATATTTCATGAAAGGTTGGCGTGCATTGCTTAATTCTCATGAAAAACACATAAAGACTGGTTAAAACGACATAGCCACTAGGCTGTAATTGCATGGGGGCGACAGCTAAGCGCTTAAGGATGCTTCAAAGTTTAAAAGACAACATACCTCGATTTGATTCGGTGTTGAGGCGGAAATTGGATTTGCTGATGGGTTCAGACTCTAAGCATTGAACGATGTTGATCTAATCAAGGATGAATAAGATCGATTAAAGAAAAGTAAATTGGAGCACTGTTTTGCTTCATAAGATAGAAGACCAGGCCGACCAATGGAAATAAAACAGAGCCTGGCCCATGATGTGCGATGAGACCAACCCAAGTCATTTCATTCACAATCGACCCACGAGAAAATGAACGTGTTAGCTCGTTCATATAAGAAGCATGTTGCACCAAGAATGGCCCATCGGTGCATAATGAAACATAATATATCAAAACGATTATTTCGGAGCATACAACGCTTTGAAAATGAAATTACTAACTCCAAGGGCCAAAGTGTTATCCACTGAAAATAATATGCATATCAATGGGTCGGACGTAAGCACAAGTTATGGACCGGTTAGCTCCTATTATATCGGTCGGGCGTGATTAAACCCAACGGGTCAGTAATCATCTAGTTAAACGGATCAGTCATAGCTACTTAGATGGTTCGGTCTGATTAAAGACCTATGGTCAGGCAATTCCACTATAGATGGGTCGATCGATTCATATAAGGATGGGTCGGTTGATAACAAACAGTATGGGTCAGTCATCCTAATCTCCTATGGGTTAGTCAATATCAAGTGGAATGAATCGGTCGGATAGAGATCATTCGGGTTGGTCGGCTTCATAGGGGTCGGTCGATCATATCAAGAGCATAAGTATCACCTCCAGAGCATAAGGGTCGGTTGGTTCGTATATGGATGGGTCGTTTGATAACAAACAATATGGGTCGGTCATCCTAATCTTCTATGGGTCAGTCAATATCAAGTGTAATAAGTCGGTGGATAGAGACCATTCCAGTCAGCCGGCTTCATAGAGGTCGGTCGGTCATCTCAAGAGCATAAGGATCATCTCCAAAGCATAAAGGTCGGTTGGTTCCATCAGCAGCAGGGCGGTCGGTCGGTCATCGTAGTATAAGGATTAGTTGGTTCCTTCAGTAGTAGGGTCGGTCGGCTTATTCTGGTTGGTCGGCATCAAAAGACAACTGGAGACAGCTGTTGATAGCTGTATGGGCTGATCGGTGGCATTTCTGTAAATAAACTTATGACCGACCAGATTTCTGCACACCATATTTCAGCTTTTTCACTTCACTCCTCGCATACCTATAAATAGACCATGACCTCCACATTAATAGGGATTGATTCCACACACCACGAAGTGCTGCCCAACTATTTTCTCCATCATCTCAAGCAATTCTAACCTCCATTACACTCCTCTAAACTAAGATCTATCATGAAATCGTCCACGGAGTTGAACAAAATTGTTTGAGTGCTCAAGTGTTGAAGCTTTCAATTGAGCAATCTCTATACTTAGAGGGATTTAATCACTCCATCGATAGATTCAAGTGGATGAAGAGAATTTAAGGAAATAGAGAGAGAACTATAATAAAAAAGTGGAGAGAATGGATGTATATCCATATTGTGTGTACTTTGTAAACTCAAGTATGATAATGAGAAGAGATTCCATAGTGGATGTAGGCAATTTTTAAGCCTGGCCACTTTAAAAATCCTTTGTTCTTTACTTTCTGCTTTTTATTTTGTGTTTGTGGCTCTGTGACTTCGAATCTTACCATTTGATAAAGTATCGTAGAGATACCGCTAGTGTTGTAGTCATTTTTTGACTTCAGTACTAACTATGTGCATAGATCTATATTCCTAAATATGATAATTATGAAATTATTGTTAGGCGTACCTCTTTTTGCAATGCTCCATTTTGTTAGTGTTCCTTTGTCATGAACCACACATTCACATCTTTCATAATTTGATGAGAGATCTACTTTATTGTGGCAGGCTCATTTTCTGATCAGCATAGTATATTCATTTGCTGAGTTTGAAGACCGCATGAGAAAGATAATGATGATTTAGTAGTTTAACCAACATAGCGCCAAAATTTTGAATTTGAATTTTGAATAAATGGACACTTCAACTACTATAAGCCCAAAAGTCATATCCATTCATAAAATTTTCTCTCTTGATTGATGAATGATCATCTTGGTGTCTTTCGGCAAGTAGTCGTCAGACATAACTCTTCCCCTGTAAAAAACACAACTTTTCAAAAAAATTAAGTGTCTTTTCAAATAACTAATTTTAGTTTTAAACAATAATATCATGATGATTCTGTGACATGTCCATATGAAAAATAGTGTTAAAAAATACAATTTTAATCTTTTCAAAAAAGATTATGATAACTTGATTTTTCAACATAATAAAATGCAAAACTATCTAATAATGATGCAATACATTAAACTATTGTTACAAATCACTTTAAAATTTGACATTTAATATTTCCAAAATTCAGATGATGAACTTTTGAAAACCTATATTCTGGTACCAATTGTTTAGGATGCGGATTAAGGATCTTAAGGCAGAATTAACACTAGAGGGGAGGTAAATAGTGTTTATAAGAAATTTATAGAAATTTTTCACTAACTTGAATTACTATATGAATCACAGAATGATTATCACACCAAAAATGATCACAAACACATAAATAATCACAGGCACATATATAAGTAAATATAAAATGCAGAAAAGGAAAGAACACACTAATTTTTATACTGGTTCGGGTTACTCCTACATCTAGTCCCAAGCAATGCTAGATTGCTTAGAGTTTTATTAATATCACAATCCAATTACAAAACCCTTGATTTCGCGGCTACATGGATAACACCGATTCCACGACCCTTGATTTCACGGCTATAGGGTTAACACCGATTCAACAACCTTGATTTCACAGCTACAAGGTTAACATCGCTCCCTATCCCTGATTTACGAGCTACAAGGAACACACTCTTTCCCATTTAAAAAATATGATGGTTATATGTTGATGTGTCAAAAATGTATGTCGACATATATATAATATATTTTTGAATTTTAAATTATTTTAAAGTATTTAAACCACTATATATTTTTAAAATTTCTTAAACAAATCTAGTCGTTAAAATATTATTTTTCAAGTATAAAAACATAAGAAGATATTATTTAAACATATGATTGAAAACATTATGCATAAGTGATATAAAAACTAAATAATATAATTATAGACATATATGTATATGAATTTATAACGTGATATTTATAAACTATATAAACAAAAAATGGTAGAGTTTGAATAAAAATAATTGAAATTATAATCAAATATACACTTGGTGTATAATATACACACAAATGATCTAATATATATATAATTAAGAATAATTATAAATTAGGAAATATATATTTGAAATCATGAGTTTGAAATCTTTGGATGATTAAAAATCATTTTGAGAGAAGTTTGAAATTAATTTGAAAATTGTTTGAAATCAATTTTAAAAAGGGTAATTTGAAAACTGAATTTTGAGAGTGCTAACCAAAGTTTTACATGCTAACTAGACTCTATTCCTTTGATAATCTTGAACTCTTGAAATCTTGATATCTTGACATCTTGATACTCCTTTGAAAACTTGAATCTCTTAACTGTACAGTCTTCAAAATCTGTTACGTGCATATAAATCCTACAAGTACATGTGTGTGTGTATATATATATATATTCTGGATAAAGATGTTAGTATGTAATTATAATCAATAATGATAATGATTGAAAAAAGGTTGTTGTCATAAAAAGTCCATTCTCTAATAATTTCCCCCTTTTTGATGATGACAACCTTGGTTTATAAAATATTCTTACCTAATATTACATGTTAATCTGATTCTTCAATTACTCCCACTTTCACCATGAATTCCTTCTGACTCCCCCTTAAACTATACTATACCTATTTTATAGTTTCTCCCCTTTTGTCATCAACAAAAAGTATATCTATCCTAACTTAGAATAATCCTAGTGGCTATTTCTATATCTAACTCCCACTAAATCAATAACTCACCGTAAATTTATAACTTTCCTTATACCTATAATTTTATAACTCACCCTAAATTTATGACTAATAATATTTTAATACCAAATATCTAGTCTAAGAAATAGTCCTATGCATCAGGTAAAAAATAAAGACAATATTAAGACTAATAATCAAGTCAAAGCAATCTAATACAAACTTTCCATGCAAATAAGCATCCAATCAATCCAAAAAAAAAAAAATCTTAGTTAGACTATAAATTCAAATTTAAGTTTCAAATTTGTCAAACCATGCCATTGTTAATTATGTTACTTACTTAACTTTAGATTATTCTAATTAAAACAACAATCCAAACCAAATCAACCAAATTAAACAATATATATTAAAACATATCTTGAAATTTTAACAGATCCTAGAAACTATAAAGTTCCTATCAACCACAAACGGATAAGCATTTTCCTAACAATCATATCAACTACTAATGAAATTTAAGCATGTCAACTAAGTCTATAAAGTTATTCAAGTCAAACAAGTCAATTAAAATAATTCAAACAAGCCAATCAAGTCAAATAAATCAATCAAGCCAAACACGTCAGTCATGTCAAAGTAAATTAGTCATGGATTTGATTAATAATCCTATGTACTTCCTATTAGGCAGAAAGTCCTCATACATTAACTTGTTGTGTATGGAGTTAAAAGCTAACATGTAATGTAATGTATGCAATATGTTTTGTTACAATACTATATGTCATATGTAGAGCAATATGAGATGATATACTGAATGAAATGCAACTTGTGATGTAAGTGATTTTAATTTGAGATTCAGTATAATTTATAATAATGACGTATGATATGAAATAGACGTGTAATGATGATATGCAAAATGCTTTGGTAATGATATCTATTTTGGTAAATGATATTCAAAGTATCATCTAACTATTGTGCATATACACATATATTATAATTTATTTCAATCAAAAAAAGGTAATATAAATATATATATATATATATATATATATTAATCTCTAGACTTAGGTTAATGATACTAATGAAAGAGATCGAAAGAATAATATAGATAATAATTTAATGGTTATTAAAAATATATTCACGATAGGTAGTAAAATATTTAGAATAATTTTATGAGATATATGGAGTTAAATAATCTTAGTAGGGTACATCTTTTAAAAATAATATAGTAAATATTGAAGATTTTTTTAAAGAGAATATAAAATTTTATCACATGAAGCAAACTATAAACATATATTCGTAATTGTATGAAAAAATGATTTTAAAAGGACTTAAAAATTTAATTTATTGTTAATCTTTTGACATAAATCAATTTTAAATTTAAACTTTAGAAATCAAAACATAATAATTTGCTAAAGAACAATTTATATGTTAAAACTATAAAAGAAATCTATACTTATAATAAAATATTATTGATGAAATCTGGTAATATAAAGTAAACTATAAAACTATTTCTTATTTTTTAACTACAATTTTAAGACACAAAAAAATTATATGTGTATGCATATGTATGTATATATATATACCAAAATATTAAGTTAATTATTCAAGTTTTATAAATCTCTATAAAATAAGAATTCAAAATTAATATTAAGTTTCAAATAGTGTTTGTCATAATGTAACCCAAAATTATTATGAAATTATATGTGAAAAATATATAAGTTAAACTATGTATGTTTAAACTTCATATAAAGGATATATAAATTTATGTTTTATAACTATATCAATTGTTTGGAAATTTTATATTAACATATTTATATACTATATAATTTTATTGTTTTATATACTTTTAATATGTATTTTGAAACAAAATATATGAAACATAAGTAGATGAACAAAATTGATTAATAAAGTTTGAACTAAAATTTTCAAATTGAAAAGATGTCCTTTCAATTTTGGAAATTAAAGTAAAGAGTAGTGAAATTTGAATTTATAAGAAAACGACCCTTTTGAAAAAAAAAATTAGATTGGTATATTGATATGTATACAATGGTGTATCGTCGTATGCTCTGGTACCAATTGTGAAGGATGCATATTAAGGATCTTAAGGCAAACTAACGCTAGAAGGGGGTGAAAAGTGTTTATAAGAAATTTATAGAAATTTTTAACTAACTTGAATTACTATATGAATCACACAATGATTATCACATTAGAAATGTTCACAAACACATAAAAAATCACGATACAGATATATGTAAATATAAAATGCAGAAAAGGAAAGAACATACTGGATTTTATACTGATTCGGATTACTCCTATATCCAGTATCATGCAACGCTGAATTGTGCAGAGTTTTATTAATAACAGAATCCAATTATAGCACCATTGATTTCACGGCTACAAGGTTAACACCAATTCCACCACTCTTGATTTCACGGCTACAAGGTAACACCGATTCAACCACGCTTGATTTCATGGCAACAAGGTTAACACTGCTCCCTTTCCTTGATTTATGGGTTACAAGGAACACACCATTTCCCAAAAAATTCCCAAACAATTAGAATTGCCCTATAAATCTTCAATAGAACTTCCAATCAGAGAGTATTTGATAGAGATTGAGAATAGAAGAAGTTTGAAATAATTTGTGTAGAAATCGGCAGAGTATAAGTGTAGAAATCAAGAAATTAAAGTATAATAATGATGCTAGAAGGGATGGAGAAGGAGAAAATTAAGTGATACAAAATTTAAAAATGACCTCTTTATATAGAGTTCCAAAGGTTGCAACAGTCTAAAACGTTCCAAAACATGAAAAGACACTTCCTTTGAATTTAAAAAAATATTATGGCGATATGTTGACATGTAAAAAATGTATGTCGACATGTCAAAAATGAATGTCGGCATATATACTATATTTTTGAATTTTAAATTATTTTTAAGGTATTTAAACCAATTTATATTTATATTCTGGAGATTCCCGAGACAAAACTAGTTGTTAAACATTATTTTTCAAGTATATAAACAAAAGAAAATATTATTTAAACATATGATTACAAAATTTATATATAAATGATATAAAAACTAAATAATATAATTATAAACATATATATAGGAATTTATAAACTATATAAACAAAAATGGTTTATCAAAACTTAGAGTTTGAATAAGAATATTTGAAATTATAATCAAATATAAACTTGGTATAATATATATATATATATGATTGATTTAATATATATAAAAATAAGAATACTTATAAATTAGGAAATATATATTTGAAATCATGAGTTTGAAATCCTTGGATGATCAAAAATCATTTTGAGAGAAGTTTAAAATTAATTTGAAAATAGTTTGAAATCAATTTTAAAAAGATAATTTGAAAACAAAATTTTGAAAGTGCTAAGTTTACATACTAACTAGACTCTATTAATTTGATAATCTTGAACTCTTGATACTCCTTTGAAATCTTGAATATCTTAACTGTACAGTCTTCAAAATCTATTACCTGCATATAAATCCTACATGTTGTCATCAATAATGATAATGATCGAAACGAGGTTGTTGTCATCAAAATTCCATTCTCCAACAATCTTCCCCTTTTTGATGATGACAACATTGGTTTATAAAATATTCATACATGATATTACCTATTAATCAAATCCTTCAATTACTTCCCATTTTACCATGAATTCCTTCTAACTCCCCCTTAAACAATACTATACCTATTTTATAATTTCTCCCCCTTTGTCATCAACAAAAAGTATATCTATTCTAATTCAGAATAATCCTAGTGGCTAATTCTATATCTAACTCCCCCTAAAATCAATAATTCACCCTAAATTTATAACTTTCCTTAAATCTATAATTTCATAACTCCCCCTAAATTTATGGCTAATAAGATTATAATACCTAATATATAGTCTAAGAAATAGCCCTATGCATCAAGTCAAAAATTAATACAATATTCTGACTAATAATCAAGTCAAAGCAATCCAATACAAACTTTCTATGCAAATAAGCATCAAATCAACCCAAACAAATATAAATCTTAGTTAGACCATAAATTTAAATTTAAGTTTTAAATTACTCAAACCACACCATTGTTAATTATGTTACTTACTATATTTTATATTATTCTAATTAAACCAACAATCTCAACCAAATCAACCAATATATGTTGAAATATTTCTTGAAATTTTAACTATTCCTAGAAATTATAAAGCTCATATCAACCACAAATGCATAAGCATTTTCCAAACAAACATATTAACCACTACTGAAATATAAATAGTAGTAATAATAAAATGGATTTATAAATACGAAACTATTAGGAAATAATAAATTCCGTTTCTGAAAGGTTTCAAATTTTCCTTCAGAAAGGCTAAGGAAAATTCTTCATTCGGATTTTTGCGGTATTTGATTTCGAGTCGTTTTGATTGTGTAACAGCTAGGTAAATCAAAAATTTGTTTTAGTTTAAATTATAGATTTCTAGTTGATTTTCTGTTCTAAGTTCGTTCGTTCATCGGGTGGTCGCAACGTCGTTGTTGAGACTACTTTAAATCCTTGGAATTGGTTCGGAGTTTGACTATGGTCTTTGATATTGTTGTGATAAGGATAAGTATTTTTTGGGTCGTGTTAAATCTTAAAAGATGATGTAGGAGATTAATATCCTCATCTAGCTAAAGCATATTCTTATCTTTCTTCTCTTTCTTCTCTTTCTTTGTCATCGCCTCGCCTCCTCCTTTTCGTGCTTGTTTTCGCATTAGATCTTGCTTCGCTAGTACTCCAAGATCTAATTTCTTCTCTCCAACTATTTCTTGGCCCATAATACCTACTTGCACCACCTGATATTTATATTACTATTTAAGTCTCGTCCTTAGGAGAGATAATTTGGTTGGATCAAAATGAGCAAGAGGTCTCACCATTTTAGGGCTAAGAAAATTTTTCGTAGCAGTTGGACTTGCACCTTTCCATTTCCTCGAGATCTTAAAATAGGTTTGTTATTTGTGTTGCATTCGCCTTTGTTATATCTTGTTAAAATAGATTTTATTAGGGCGATCGTCGTTTTGGAGATGAAGACTATCTTCGGATAGTCTTTTGTTTGACCGGCTTTGGAGATTTTGTAATAAATCTCCTTTTCTTAATATTAGTTCTAGAGTTTGGGAATCTATGTCGAAACTTCCTACATAGACGTGTAACCCATTTATCACATTGTTTTATAGATGGGAAGTTATGACTAGATTTGTTTCATGATGCAGAAATTAATCTTTTCTGTAATCGATGGCGCAACCATCATTTTGTATCACATCTATTTGATTCAGCTTGTTGTTCTTGTGTGTTGTCTCATGAAGTTACTTTCTGTAATTTCACCTATCCATTTTGTACTTAGACAATAATTGGGTGGATATCCATGAAAAGCACTTTTGTGGTAGGTTTCTTTTCTCATCGCAAACTCTCCCTTAGCACAGGTAGTGATGTGGGAACCTACAACAACACCAGCAATGTTTGTAACATGAGATTGAGCATTTTACTACCACAATATGGCTAATTAAAAATCATAAAAATTGGGTTGACCTCCAGCCGCGGAGCAAGACATCTCGTTGTGTTTATAGCCAATGTTTTGGGAGTTTCGATGTTATTGTTATTTCATCGTCTTTGTTGTTTTTTCTATCCAGCATCGGGTTCTTGGCTTTGTTGTAATTCGTGCTTGGAACAATTAGTGTTTTTTAAATCGCACGACTTAGGTTAATGTGATTTCTATGTCAGGAATGGTTATGTTATTCACGCATAGCCATTTGAATGAAGTCTCGTTTCTCTTATATAAACTAACAGTTGTCCTAGAACTGGAAAGAATATAATTCTGTGTCAAATAAATGTAGCAAATGATAGGTTTTAAGTTGTTTCGTCATTGGTATAATTAATCATTTTTTCCTTGCTATGCTAAAATTTATTTTGGTCTTTTTATTTGTTGTTTCAGATTTCGCGTTTTGCGAGACTGACTTCCTTTTTCGCCAAGATGTGACTTGGATCGTTTAAGTTTCGGCAAAATACATTTTTGAAACTTTTAGAAATCATTGTTTGGAAAAAAAACTTATCGTTTTTAAATTTTCACTGGTTTACTTTCTTTTATTTTTTTTGTGCGAAAATGCAAATTTGTATATATTTAAATGTCTATTTTACATTAAAATGGGTGATTTGAATAGCACAAAACGCACGTTACCGAAATTTTGACTTTTCATACAAATCTCATATAGATAGTGAAATGGTATTGAAAAGAAATTTTCAAGATAAACATCAGAAGTTTTCAAGCGAAAATTTATTTTTATGATAAAATTCGATTTTTGGTCACATGAATAGCATAAGGAATATGTTTGAATGGTTTGTGTGCGCATTTTAGCGATGCAATGAGACTAACAATACGATAAAAACAATAACGACAACAGGGGAAAAGCTGTTTTGGCCTGAGAAACATTGTTTTCATACCTTGTCAACGATGCGTGCGAGTTATTAATTAACTCATTTTACATTTTAGAGCTTGTTTTAAGCCTCCTTTACAATATACGGATGGAAAATTTTGGGTAACTGAGGTGAAAATTCCATTGTAGGCCAGGAAATAGAATATTTATAAGCGGAGGAAACGTTAAAAAATTTCGCTTTGATTTCCTTCTTCAGGTTTAGGGGAAATTAAATAGGAAACAACTAGATTGCATGATGTTTTGGATGGTGTTATTTGGATGCAAAATTAATTGCTTCACGCTTCTATTCGTGGTCGTGTGATGGTTATAGATGAAAATAAAATTTTCAAATTCTGCATTAATATAGAATTGCCAGTATATTTAGGATGTTTTGCATCATGTTTTCAAAAAGTGTTTTCAAAATTTAATGCATACATATAGAGGGCCCGATTTAGATTCATCTTGCATGCTTGTTTTATGATTGAAATGCATTATGTAAACTGTGCACATATACACATGTTTGTAAAGTGATGTACACAAATTTTTTTTGTAGGATAGGATAACTGGGTTTCAGAATTTCGGGACAAAAATCCTTTAAGGGGGGAAGAATGTAAGAACCCAGAATTTTGACAATAGATTAGTTATTTAATTATATTTTTAAAATAGGATTTTCTGCAAACCATGAAATTTGACCATAAAAGTAAACTATTGCGTCCGCCTTGGAATTTTGGTCAGCATTCATGTTCGGAGTTTCGCGAACGGAGTCCGTATGAAAAAGTTACGGACGAAATACGAAAAATAGATGGAAATAAATAAATCATAATAATTATATATATTATACCATATTTAACCTCCCTCACTGGGCGGTTGGCCAAGTGGTCGATGGTGGTCGACCCTAGCGATCGACTGCTTAGGTCGCCAACCGCCCAATGATGGCTAGGTTTTTGATGGGCAATTTCGTTATGTTATGTATAATTAGTGAACGAATGTTAATTAAAATCAATCTAATAGTCCATGGCTAATTCCACTCCTATAAATAAAGGGGTAAGGCCTTATTCATTTTCACATATTTCTGATAACAACAGTTGAGTTATTCCATTTCCCATTTCTCTTCAAATAAATTTCTACATCAAAAATATATTCCTATACAATCAATCAAATATAAATTACATGGATTTGAAAGGGATAATCATATTCAAGTGGAAAAGAATATGGATTGGCGCCTAGGTTCTTCATCATCAGATTTCTCCCCTCTTTTCCTATTTTCTTGCAAATCTACAGAACTGGAAGTATCCCCTTTCCATAATAATTGTGAATCTATAAGGATTTGGGGATTATAAGCCTAAAAGATTATTCAAGTTTCAAATTGGGATGCTTTCAGGTGAGCGAGAAATTTATATACGAAGTTATAATAGCCTATTTATGTCATTTGAATTTGATCTCAAAATATATGCCTATTATAATCAGATCTGTAACAACCCAGAAAATCAGAACCAATTTAAAATTTTTATTTTAGTAATTTTAATGAATTTAAAATATTTAAAATGATTTATTTTAAATAATAACGACTAGAAATTTATTTTGAATAGAATTAGAACGTATATATTTATTTGAATCGAAGTTAGAAAATAAATATTTATTTTAATTATAAAAGTAATTTGGAAGATATATATATATATATATATATATATATTGTTATTCCAATACGATTTTTGTTGGTTTCAGAATTTGATATTGAATACAAGCCGATATATTTTCTATTCAGAGCCTTGTATTTAATATCAAATGGGATTTTGGGTTTGTCGTGAACGGTGTCTTCACTAACACTGTTCTTAAACCCCATGTGAAAAGAATGAATCTTTTAATTGAGATTTAAAGAAGAATTACCAATTAACTGACATTTAATTGGAATGGAAATGGAATGTGAATTGAGTTTATTGTGAACTGTGTTTTTAACGACATTCGTTCTTTAACCCAATTTACAATGAAATGAAATTTGGAACTTATAAATCTTTTTATTAAAAGATTTAGCGGAGATTTTCCAAAGTAAAGTTTTCCAATTTAAAATATTGGAATGGAAGGGAATCCGATTGGATAACAATCGAGGTGAGTTTCTGTGGAGGAAGATTTTTAATATATATGGAATTTAAAAGGCTTGGTCGTTATTCCATTTATATTATTGGTTGGATACGGAAGTTCATATCGATTATATATATTGCTCTATATTCCGTGAAGATTCCATTGTTAATGGAATGAGATTTTGGGTTTATCGTGAGCTGTGTTTTAAAAGCATTAGTTCTTTAACCTAGTTAAAGATAAGATTAATTCTTAACTTTGTATAATCATTAAGTAACCATTTTTGGAAATTAAAGCTGAATTAGAGTTTTAATGAATTTTTAAATAGATTGAAAGGTGAATTTGATAACTAAAATTATCAAATTCAAGAAATGATCGAGAATGGAGTATCACCAGTTTTGCTCCAGGCGATAGTTAAATCTTTAATTAGATTTGAACGCGAAATGGTAATTAATTTTACCAATAACACCATGGTGTTAGATATGAAGTACTACCAGTTTTACTTCATGGGATGAATAGGTCGAGATTGGGAAATTAAATAAATGATTACTTCGGTAAGGTTCGCTGATTCAAACTAGTTTAAATAAACCATAATTTGGTTTGAATTGATATCCAAAGGAAGATTAAAGAATAACTTTAAAGAATTTATCTTTGTTAAATTAATGGGAAACTTTCCCAAAATATAACAATATTTGAATAAAGGAATATCCTGGATTTGAATGAGGCATATGTTGTGTTTTATAGCACTTATTTATTATATACGCGAGTTATTCAGAAAGAGTGGGTTTATCCCATTCTGAATAACTTATTCGACGATGTGTCGAGGATGAAGACGGTGGTGGAAAACCAGAGGTCTTCACATCGTTTGGATGATTGCTGATGTCTTGATTGGGTTGTACACCCAAGACAAGGTAATAAGTGGTGATCGTCCAGACGTACTTGGAGATCAACCGGATATGCGAGGACCTCTCTCCAGTATTGGACATTTGGGACGAGAAATAAGTTGCCTCCGGTTTTGTTCAGTCCCAGAACGAACTTGTAAATGGATGTGTGTTTGACATCGGATTTCATTCTTTGTGATTGATAGACATCGGTTGCATAGCATGAATTGCCTGTGTGGCATGCTGAGATGCAAATGATCAAGGCTTCTGTTGAAAAGCAAAGTCTTGTGGTTGATGATCAAAGCAGGGCTTTAATATAGCATAGCTTTGTGTAGCGTTAATTCGCGAGCCTCACAACCCGGTGTGAACCAGAAATGGGAGAGGACCTTAGGGAGGGCATGCGTTTCTTACTAGCTAGGAGTGGTGTCTGGGTTTTGCACGCCCAGATGTTTTACTTATGTGGATAACGGATAGCGAGGCACCTTTGTTATATCGGTCTCTACGGAGCCGATGGATGGTATGGTCTTTATACAGACCAATTTTACTCCCCGTAGGGCAGGGAAGCGTAGTGTTCAGGCATTTTAATCCACTTCGTGTGGACCGACCCTCATGATCCAAGGTGCAGTTGCAGCCATTCCTGAGAAATGGGCTAGATTGTCTTGAAGCGGTAAGGACAATCCCTTGCCTTGGTTCACAGATGGAAATCCAACTTCCGATACATGACCTTGCGGTTTTGATTGTAGAGCCTACTATTGGCGACATAGTTGCATGGGATGCTATGTCGTCTGTGATTGATACATTTATATTTGAAGTTGTTTTCATACACCTTACACTGTAATAGTATCAAAATGATTTGTTTTAAACATACCAAGCATGTTTGGCAATTATAAGGTTAAACTATATCCTTCGGCCTGCGTTGCATTGTGTGATGGGACCTGAGCCTTATAATAGCTACAATTTTCCTAAAGTATTGCGCTATTTGGTTATATGCACTGGTATTCTTGGGAGGAAACCCATTCCGTGTTATACGGCATGGTCCCTTGATATATCTGATTTTAAAGTAAAGTTTTAAAAAATTGTTCTAGTTCTCATACCAGTCACATGACCGACCTGAAGTTTATTGTTTTAACCTAAACTCTGGGTGCCCCTATTTTCCATACGGGCAACTTGTAGTTTTGGTTTTGCAGATTTATATTCACAGGATCCTGGTTTACAGCTGGAATGATATTCAGAAAGCTCTGTATCCATTTATCTCTTTCAGTTGTGTTTTGTAATATTTACCGTTGCATTGTAATTTGTAAATCTCTGATATTTATCAAATGTATATTATTTGTTCATACTCTGTATATTCTTGTACTCTGATGTAAATTGTTGTAATAAGCAATGAAATGTTCTTTTGTCTATTTTCTGATTTGTCGTGTTCTCAATCTGGGCTTTCCTTTATGGGAAGTTCGGTTCGTTTCAAGATCTGTTCATAATATTATTGATTTTGAATTGGCACCTATCAAATCTGTTACTAAATATTGTCAAAACTTGGAAATTGTGAATTGTTGTTAGGAATAATATTAATTTTATGTTTACTTAAATTGTTTATACATATTGCGTAACGTCCCGGATTTTTAGTCGTCAAATTTTAAATATTTAAGTGATTTAAATGTTGAATTAGAAATATAAATGGATTTTTACATTGAATTTATCAATTTAAAAATCGATATACGATTTAATTTTGAATATATTGAGATATCAACAAATAATTGGATTCCAAGTTAAAAACTGAATTTAAACACTTCAGTCGATTAGTATAAATTCTATATTGAATCAAAATGATAATAATTATTTATTTCCAGTAAATTTAATTATTTTGAAGTTGATTTATATTGATTGGATTTAATAAAAAAAGGAATAGATTAAAATCATTCAAGACCAGTAGTCATGATGAAGTTTAATTGAGGTGGAGTGACAAACAGTAGGCGTGGTGTTCATTTTTTTCATTACTATTGGAAGATGGCGGAATTGGTAAAGAGTTTGTTCAATCGATTTTAGGGGTTCCGTTCATCATTGAATTGGGGGTATCGATGGGGTTTTTTTTTCGATGTAGAGACTATTGGATTAGAGTTCGAAATGGAAGGGGTGTGATTAAATGTATAGGTCGTTCTGTGTATTTAGGTATGGTGAGGGTTGGTTCGTTTTCTCCTATGGTTAACTGGAGATGACGAAGTGGGTCAGGGTGAAGAGCGATAAAGAGAAGTGAACGAACGATGGATTCCGGTGATCAGTGATGGACTATAAATGGAAAGGCGATGCTGTAGTTTGTTGAAACATGTGAAGTTCAAGCGTATTGGTGAGGATTGGGTTGATCTGGGAGTTTGGCAATGGAAATGGTGAAAGACTGTTAGCATGGAGTTTCCTTTTTGGGCATGTCTATTTGAATAATGGAGTTAGGGGTTTTCTAACAGAAAAGGAATTACTTCAATTTTGAAGCTGCAGTGGGATGCTGAGATGAGTTCGGTCTCTGATTATTGAGGGACGGTTTAGCTCAGGTGACGTGAATGGTCTATCACTTGCAGGATGGTATCGAAGGAGATATTGAAATCATTTTTCTGGGGATAAACTGAATTTAACAGTGAGGCAGTAAGGAAGGATAACAGTTACAGTATCAAGGAAAGCTCGACATGAGTTGTGCTTGGGAAATTAGGACAGACATGAGCAGCAAGGTATAAGTTTAATTAAAATTAAAATACATAGAGTGATATATTTATTTATTTATTTAGTAGTTAATTTAAGCTGATAATAATACGAATCGTAAATATAAATCTAAAATACAAAATAATTATTTATTCGTTATAGTAGTCATCCGAAATTAACAAATAGTTAATCGATTAATAAAAATAATTAATCATAGGAATAAAATCATTCAAGACGATTCGTAGCTAAGGCGATATGGAATTTGATTGGATATTCGACAAAGGAAAAACAAGGTGAGTAAATCTCACTCACAGTTTTATTTTAAAAATAATTCGTTGGTTGTTTGGATGCATGCATGAATTATTGAATTATTGTGGTTGCATATATATTAGTTATTAAGGTGATGGTTAAATATATATAGTATTGGTGATTGAATAGTTCCCGCAGTATCATTACCGGATGCCCGCAGTATCATTACCGGATGATTCCCTATGCGCCCTACAATATATATAGTGTATGACCTTCATACTGCGATATCCTTCCTTGAAGCAAGATTGATATTATTATTGTTGTTGACTGACATCTGTGAATGCAGGGTAACAGGTTGGAGGGATCCAACTGGATTCCTCAAATTTATTTATTATTATATACATATTCATATATGTGTGATGTGTTGAATTGAATTGATGTTTGTGTATTTGGATGTTTGAATACTACTGGCCATAGCTATCGATATATAAAAATATCGTAAAAAGGGATTTTTAAAAGGAAAAATTTAATTTTCGGGATAGAAATTGCATTTCGAAGGAGGTAGACATAATAACTTAGTTCTAGTAATAAAAACAAGTAAATGATGTTTACAAATGGAAGGAAAAATTATCGTTTGATAATATTAGATTTAAATAAAAGTTTGAATTTAAAAAGGAAAATTTATTTTCCAGAATGAGAATTAGATTTCAAATAAGATTTGAAATAAGAACTTGTTTTAAATAATTTAACACAAGAAGTGGAATGTATAAATGATGTTTATAAGCGAATAAAAGAAAAAGATTATTATCGTCAGGTAATTTAGAAATGTAAATTCAAGCATGAATTTAAAAAGGAGAATTCATCTTCAGAAGTAGGTTTTCAAATGGAATTTGAAAGAGAAACTTGTTCTAATATTTAAACCAAGAAGTGAGATTTATAAACGACGTTTTAAAATGAATGTTAAAATTATCATTAGATAATTTATAAATTTAAATTCAAGTGTGAGTTAAAAGAGTAAATATAATTGTTTGGAAATGGAAACAATGAAATTTATTTCCAATGTTCGGAATGTAATCGAATTGAAATAATCTATTTGGATTTATAGCAGGAATTCAAGAATGTCAAATTTATAGAAATAAATTTATTTCC
This sequence comes from Allium sativum, assembly GCA_030737875.1. Taxonomy (NCBI): domain Eukaryota; kingdom Viridiplantae; phylum Streptophyta; class Magnoliopsida; order Asparagales; family Amaryllidaceae; genus Allium; species Allium sativum. The sequence goes on along the minus strand of CM060923.1, from coordinate 386,979,135 downwards.
AAAGGATATTGGAACTGTATTGAATAGAAATTTAGAATTTTAATATGGAAATAGATTTTATGCTTATATATATATAGTTATAATAATAACATATTTCAGACAAGGAAATCGAGTTTTAAATGGAATTTTAAATGGAATCTTGGTAAATATAAAATAAGAAATAAGGTCAGCTAGATGGTATAGCGAGCAATAAAATATCGTCTCTCACCTTATGCGGGCAAGGGTACATGCGTGAATGACGGAAGGCTTAACTAGAAGGGCCCGTATCTAGTGTCCTCTAGTTTATGTTAATGTTAAATAAATTATTGAGGAATAATAAGTGGCCAATCGGTCCACCTAGGGTCTTAAGCGATCAGGGAGGATTCACTCTATCTGTCATTGATAGTGAGACATTAAATGACGAAGGATGAGCAAATGAAGATATATATATATATATATATGTATGTATGTATATATATATTGAAACTCCATAACTAGGGGTCGAACCTTGATTAAACATCCAACCATGTTCGAGTATAAAGGCCTCATAAATATATGCGTAAACATTCTATCTCGGTATTATATTTTAGAAATACCACCTTGGGAAGGGTAGTTGAGTCATGCGTAAACATTTACAAGGCTAGGTTAGAACCACTAAACTTGGTAGGTATACATCTTGGGTTGAACCAAACAGAATACATCCGTGTACAACAATCAGTGTTGCACATTTCCTGTTCACAGAATCTTGTTGTTCTGACCCCCCTCTCATTACAACCACCCAAGTTTTCCAAAGAGTGTCTGGTTCCCATAAATGTTTAGGTTCGGCTTTTGGTTCTCGTTCTCTCTCATGCTCGGTATTAGCAAAGTGACTTACTTTTAGAAGGTAATTACTTGAGTTAATACTAGTTTATACTGTCTTGTTTCCACTATGAGTTGTTTTATCGTACTCTAATTATGCTCATGCTCATTTATTTGTAGGTTTTACACGCTCCATGCTTGGACGTGTTAGAGTTTCGATTTTTGTTGAAATTTGGGAATAGAAAAGTGTGGGGTGTTACACTACACTTCATTTGACCCTTATGACGTGGCCCAAAAAATCATCAAAGCAATCAGAAATGCTACGAGCTTCAAATTATGGAGTGAGGGGCATTGGAGATTGAAAAAGCGCGTTTCTCACTACAATAAAAAGATTCTATCACAACGTTAATTTTACAACTATCACAAAATGCCAGTTGTAATAAAGGTTTTTTACAACTGTGTTTATGTGACGGTTGAAATAAACTTATTTTCAACAACTTTTTTATTCTGCCAGTTGTAATGAAGGCCTATTACAATTTTTCTTTTCTGATAGTTAAAATAGATGTCCGTATTTAAAAACTAATAATTAATATTAAATAATAAATAGCTAATAATTAATAAGCAATATTTAATAATTAATATTAATTATTTGAAACTAAAAAAAATAATTACTATCGATATATAATTTAATTAGTAACAATCAATATTAATAATTAAGAAATATTATTTAATGTTTTATAATTAACAAAATAATTAAAATATATAATATATAATTAATATTAGACAATTACTATTATATATTGGTTATTAAAATATAATAATCAATAACAACATTAATTAATTAATTACTGTTAGTAATAATTAATAATTAAGACTACTATTAAATTATTATCTTTTAATAATTAATAGTAAAATAATCTTCATTTTTTAGAAAGGCCAAGCCATAATTTCAAACTATTAAATATAATTACTAATAATAACTATATTATTAAATACTAATAATATTTGATTTACCACTTAATACTATGTTCAATAATTAATTAATAATCAGTAGTTATTGGTGATATTTGATAATTACTAATATACAGATAATAATTAGTATTTAGTAATTAACATTAGATAATCATAATTAAAAACAACACACTCCTTTTAAATTTGTCGCTACTTAATTTCATCCCGCCTCTTATTTCATTTCCCGCACCATGATTTTCATTTCCTGCAGATCCCTCTTTCCATAAAGCTAATTTCAGATCCAACCCCATGTTTGTCCTTTCTATTTCCCTTTTTCCCTACTCCACTATTATACGATCCTTTCGATTTCCCCTTTTCCATTTCCGTTGTCATCATATTCCTCTTCCTCTGTAATAACCTGGAAATCAGAGCCAATTTAAAATTTTTATTTTGGCAATTTTAGCGAATTTTGGATATTTAAAATGAATTATTTAAAATAATAACGACGAGAAATTTATTTTGAATAGAATTCGAACATATAGATTTATATAGATCGTCGTTAGAATATAAATATTTATTTTAAAATATAAAAGGATTTAAAAATGGCGCGGTAGTTCGAAAATTCGATTTCTAATTTCAAATGAATGCACAGGATTCAAAATAAACCGGATTTTGGCGAATCCAAAAATATTAGAATCTATTTAAAAATATCTTTCCAACAATCTGAAAAATTGAAATTTCATTGCAGGGATAAAAAGTTATGCCCAGTTGAAAATTCAGAATAGTCGCTATGGAATTCTGGCCCTTAAAAATGGAAATTTTGCAAACGACCTCAGTTTTCAACGACACCACTTTTGTTGGATCCGCGATGTCAAATTATTGCTAGGTTTCAAAATTCGTAATTTTCTGAATCAATATATGAGTGTGGCAAAGGAAAATGCGTTTGACCAGTTTCAGTTGATTTTAATCGACTGGAAAATGGCTATTTTTCAAACGGTCTCAGAATTCGATGAAAATAGTTTTGTTAGGACCGTATCGTCAATACAAAGCTAGAAAATATTTTTTTGGAATTTTTACGGTCCGTATGTGAACCAAGTAAATTGAAATGCGCGTTCAAATTCAATATATAGAGTTATATTTTGATTTTGATGAAAACAAGTCGAAACAGTCGAATCAGCCAACGAAACATATCCCATTGTGTTCGGAATGGGGGTATTTAGCTAGGGGCGATAGTCGTTGGGTTTGATTTAGAGGTTAAATGAAAAAGCAACTTTAAGGAGAATAAATTAAATTAATTAATTACATAACCCCCCACATACTCTCTCTTCCCATACTCTCTCTCCCCGACTACTTTACAGAAAAAACCCCGTCGCTATTCCTAGTCGCACCCTTCCCTCGGAGCCGCCGTTACCTTACTCCGCCGTCGCCACGGATGATCGGCCTCCGTCTCTCCTCCTCCGGTCGTGACCTTCTCCTCCGTCCCCCATTCGAAGTCCGAACCCCAACCTCCCCCAAATCGAGCGACGCCGCTGCCCTGCCTGCGCTGGCCAACCCCGACCACCAGTCATGCCGCCACTCCCCTCGACAGCCCCCAACGCCGCTGCGGCAGTCCTCCCCTTTCCCAAACTTCAACTGCAAGTTTTTATTTTATTTTATTTATTACTTTTATTAAAATAAAATCTGATTTTTATTTAGAAAACAAGTTTGAATTTTTAAATAGAAAAGATTTGATTGTTATATTATAGGAAGATTAAAAATATGATTTTTATGTAGTAGAGAATATAAAAATATTATCTTTATATATGTAGCGAAATAAAAATCTGATTTTTATTATATATATGTTGAAATGAAAATGTGATTTTTATAGCGATGATATAAAAATTCGATCTTTATATAAGAAGTGGAAATATAAAAATATAATTTTTATATAGAAAGAAGCGATTTTATTTACATATATCAGTATATAAAAATATGATTTTCATTTAGAGAACTTCACTTTAAAAATACGATTCTTATATTATATAAATAGTAAAGATTTGATCTTTATTATATGAGCACCGCTATAAAAATATAATTTTTATCTATATAGTAGCGGTATAAAAATATAATTTATATCTATATAGTAGCGGTATAAAAATATAATTTTTATCTATATAGTAGCGGTATAAAAATGTGATTTTTTTATACATGGCAACAATATAAAAATGCGATTTTTATTTATGTAGTGGCTACGGACAATGAAATTGACAAAAGGCGAGCACGATGAAGATTTCCTACGTAAGAAGAGTCGTGGCATTTGGTTTAGCAATCTGTGAGAACTCCTCACTTTTATTTTGATCTCTAGTTGAAATATATACTAGGATGCAGACGGTGCTTAGCAGCACCCGACACCCGTCGTCCACAGACCATGGATGACTTGTTTGTTTGATTGTTGTGTTGTGAAATTTGATTGTGTGACATGGAATGAAATAAAATATTTTATAGCGGAAAATATTTTATAGTTAAAAATATGATTTTTAACATGTATATAAAATAAATATTTATAAACAAATCGGATGATTTGTTTATATGCACTGATTTGGCTGATATTGACTGGGACGATAAATTTTACATATCGCCCAACTGCACAAATAAAATATGTGTTTGTTGATTTGAAACCCCACACGGGTATTGGGATGATATTTGATGTACACTAATCCCGATTGTTTAGTCGTATGTCAATCGATGGGTTGACAGACTGTGTAAGCGTTAATTATTTATATTTAATGCTTATGCAGTTGTGTGGTGCACTCTGGATTATGGTTGATGATTTATCATTGCTATTATATACATGTGTTGTAGGGAATCCATATAATTAACATTATATGGTAATTGATTGGGCCTCATTCCAATTTGGAAAATAAGGAATATTATAAAAGAAAATTCATGTGTTGAATAGAAAGAAAATTCATGTGTTGAATAAAAATATATATTCATGTGTTGAAGAAAATTCATTTGTTGAATAGAATAACGAAGTTATTGAAATATATAAAGCCATCTTGATTAGAGATGCGCCATTTTGACGTGAACAATATTTATATCGATTTTATTAGTTTTTATAATGAATACCGAAAAGGAAGTAATTTCAATATATAACGTTTGAAAATATTATCATTTGTATATCGATGATGTGGAATATTCAATTTTGATTAGAAATTGAACATGAAGTTGAAATCGTTTTGAAAACGAATTTAAAACAATTTATAAAATACATTTTAAAAGGAAATCGACGAAATATATATAATATATATATTTTATATATAATGGCCTGAATAGAACGCGCTGTGCTGCGACAGTTCGCAAATTTCGACCATTGACTTCGAATGGACATTGCGGGAGATTCGACAGTCGGATTATCCTAAAACCGGAAACGTTGGGTTCATATCGAAAAGAGCTTTCGAACGAATATTAGAAATTAGAAATCTAACGGTTGAATTTGGAATTATGTCCAAATCAAATTTGGAAAAGGTCGCTGTACGTGCAGTTCGATGGCCGTTGATGGAAATCGACTATACGGCCCTTGATAAAATTATTAAAAATAATAATAATTTGTGTAGAATCATAAGAAATGATTGGTGAAGAAATGGGATGAAAATTTCCATATTTGAAAAGATAAAAATAGATTTTTTTTCGAAATGAACTAGTTTTGAACTTGAATAATAATTTATTTGTTTTTAAATAAATAAGTTGGATTAAAAAGGGTTTTAAAAGTGACCAGAATTTCCAATAATTGAATTGGAATGGATTTGAATCGAAATTGTCTTTGGAATATTTCGATGTTGGATTTCGTGATTATACGGATATTGTTATGGAAATTTGAAAGATATATTTATATCGTTATTTCCAATACGATATTTGTTGGTCGTAGAATTTGATATTGAATATAATCCGATATATTTTCTATTCAGAGCCTTGTATTTAATATCAATTGGGATTTGGGTTTGTCGTGAATGATGTCTTCATTAACACTGTTCTCAAACCCAGTTGAGAAAAAGATTAAACTTTTATTTAGATTTAATGAAGTGTGCCAATTAAATGGTATTTAATTGGAATTGAATTTGAATTGATTTTTGGGTTTATCGTGAACGATGTTTTAAATAACACTTGTTCTTTAACCCGATAATTAATGGAATGTGATTTTGGGTTGTCGTGAACTGTAATGACCCGAAAATCCGGTCTTATTTGAGCTAACCAAAAACACAAGTCCAACCCCAAATTAAACTGAAAATCAGGAAATTTATGGAAAGAAAACAGAGGGTGAGGAAAGATAAGATAGAAACTTAGAATAGAAGAAGAAGAACACAACATCAGAGTAACACGAATCTCACAGCGGAATGAACAACATATAATAGATAATATATCCTTGAAATAAAATCATTATATGTATACAATAACATTATCAGAGTACAACACTTACAACACAGCGGAAATAAACTATAGCCCTCCTGCTCCAGCTCTTCAAGTGTATCTGTAAAATCCCGACTACTTGACTTCCCGTACAAATTTAGGCACCCTAGAGTTTAGGGAAACAAACAAATAAACTCCGGGTCAGTCATGGGACTGGTATGAGTAAAACAGTTAAAAACAGTTCAAGCAGGTAAATGATATCTCATAAGACCACGCCGTATAATGGAACGTGTTTTCCCTTATGAGAATCCAAATTATCTTTATATCAAAAACCTTTTGATATTATAATAATGTCTATCAACCACAATATAATAATCATCTAGCAGAAACGCTTTCATCTCACATTCTACATATATAGTATACAATCAAAACCGCAAGCACATATTGGGTAATGGATTTCTAACTATGACGAGACGACCCCAAATCCCGTTCAGACGGAGACAAGGGTTATCTTTGGAATATAACACAGAAACAGATAATAGCAGAACAAAATTAAATAAATACACCAGATAATGAACAATAAAATATACTGGATGAAAGTAATCATCAGAGTTACACAGTATACAGGATCTTACTTAGAACAAATACAGTTCAGCTATACATAAAAGTCTACAGTGGAAATAAACAAAATATGTACAACAGGAGCTGAACAGCATAAAAAGAGATAAATTATAGAATCCATCTTCAGCTCCAGCTATCAGAAAGAACCAGCTTAACCTGAATACAAGGCTGCCCGTGTAGAAAAAGGGGCACCCGGGTTTGAAGGTGAAACAAACTATGAGTCAGTCATGGGACTGGTATGAGAAATCTACTCAACACATATATAATTTGGCTAATCACAGGACCACGCCACTTTCGTGGAACGGGTTTACTCCATCGGATTGCCAGTGCTTTAAAACAAATCTTTCTTTTAAACATCGCTATGCTTTTTATAAAAATGAAGCCGTTATAAGACTCAGTTCCCATCACACAATGCAACGCAAACCGGAGGATAGAGTTTCTACCTTATAACGGCCAAAATATGCTTGATACAAATAAAACAAAGGCATTTGATATTATTGCTAGTGTTTATATGCTTTGAAAACAATTTCAGATCATAACTATCAATCATAGACGACATGAGCGTCCCATGCCACTATGTCGCCACAAATATATATATATATACAATCGAAACCGCATCGTCACGTATTTGGAAATTGGATTTCCGTCATGAACCAAGGCAAAAGATAGTCCTTACCGAATTCGAGACTGCCTAGCCCGAGTCTCAGGATCAGAGCTCGAGTGACCCTAGGAGCGACAGGGTCGGTCCACCGATGTGGATTAAAATTCTTGAACAATGCGTTTCCCCGCCCTTTGGGGCGTAAACGAGCCAACGAATGACTCCATCGGACCCGGATCGTCCGATCAAACCGAGGCGCCTCGCAACAGCAACAACCACATAGGTGAAAAGTATATAAATGTCAGGGCTGGTAGGTCACTGACACCACCCTAGCTAGGAAGAATCGCATGTCCTCCCTGAGGTCCTTCCTCCCGTTTCTGGTTCATACCGGGGTGTGAGGTTCGCGATTTCACGTTATACACAAAGCTACGCCACACAGGCGGTGCTTTGATCATCACCACAAGACTTTGCTTTTCAACAGAAGCCCTGATCACTGCATCTTAGCATGTCACATAGGCAATTCATGCCATGTGACTGATGTCCATCGATACACAACCTCTGAGCTCTTGCGTTTCAGAGAAGGGTGTTAAGCAAAAGAATAAATTCTCCGCCGCCAAACAGATGTATATTTAATAGAGATCAATCAACACAGAATAAAATCCAATGTCAGACACACAGTCCATTTACAAGTCCGGTCTGGGTCTGAACGAAACCGGAGGCACTAAATACCTCGTAAACCCATCGATCACCACGTACGTCTGGACGATCACCACTCATTATCCATATTTCGGGATGCCTCCCAATCAGGACCTCGGTTACCATCCAAACGAGGTGAAGATCTCCGGTCTTCGACCTTCGTCTTCATCTTCGACTTTCAATCGTCGGTCAATTATTTGAAATGAGAATTAACTCGGCCTTTTCAAATAATTCACGTATATTTAGAATTTCAAATCAATTTATTTTAATGGTTAAATCATTCGACAACACCAATCTTGTTCTTTAATGTAAATTTTCACACCAAACACATTCATCCATCAAACATCACATAAATCGAGCAAATTCAGTTTATTTCCATCCCATAATGTTTACAATATTTTATAACGATTTTTCACTATTTTTACTTATTTTAAAATGGCCTATTTATTCAAAACGACGCTTCGGGCCATAGCGCGGCCGTGGCGCTGTTTTTCTTCAGATTTGTTTTACACATATCTGAAAATCTAACCGTTGGATCTTCATAAAATTTACATCATTAGAAAGGTCTTTTCAAAACGAATCCAACGGTTCCAGTTTCGGAAAAATCCGACGGTCGGATCTCCCGGTACAATCGTTTGAAGTTTCGATTTCAAAATACGAACTGCAGCGTCGTTATTCGATTAAATATAATTCTATTTATATTTATATATAAATATAATCGATTCTGGCGCTGTTTTTCTTCAGATTTGAATTAAACATTCCAGACAATCCAACCGTTGGATTTTTACAAAGTTAGCGCCGTTGGAAAGATTTTTCCAAGGCGAACCCGACGGTTGAGGTTTCGGGAAAATCCAATGGTCGGATTTCCCGCACTAGTTGTTTGAAATCATGGTTTCAAAATGCGAACTGCACGACTACGTTTCGTTTTAATTTTATTTATATTTATATATTTATATAAATATAGTTCATTCAATGATTTCAATATCGTTTTCACTTCAAATATTTCACTAACGCCTTAAAATTTTGGAAAATTTTTCCATAACCTCCCCTGCATCGGGAGCATCGGGAAATCTCAAATAGCTTCCCCGGTCCTTCTAATCTCAAAAAGAAAAAGAAAAAGCCAAGCGGCTAACCAACAGGCTCATAAAATCATCACCCAAACAAAACAGTAAATGTGTACCTATTTGTCGGGCACAAAATTTTATTCCTCTTCTCTAGCCCCTTTGCTATAACATGTTCAATGAATATGCATGTACATATATATAGTTCTTATCATTTATCATTTTCTATTCAACTTCATATTTGATTTCTATTTGGTTTAAAAACACCATTCATTCTAATGTTACATACATAGGTACAAATCATATCATTAGCTAATTAATGAATATTTCAACTCATATATATTTATTTGAACAAGTGGCTATTTTTAACACTTCACATTTCAATGATTCATGCATATAATAAAAATGTGATTTTTATTGTAAAACAACTCATTTCAAAACACTATTATTTTATATATTTCATATTGGTGATAAAAATAGGATTTTTCTTACAAAACAATTTCTTTCAAAACGAGATTATTTTACACAGTTCATATAGTCGATAAAAGGTGATTTTTATTATCAAACAATTTATTTCAAAATACGAATACCCTTCAACACATGAATTTCAAATCAACGAATGTATATCGATTCAACACATGAAGGTTTTCTATAGTTTCTATATATAGATAAAAATGTGATTTTTATATTTAAAACGCGAATACCATTCAACACATGAATTTCTAATCAACGAATGAATATCAATTCAACACATGAAGGTTTTCTATTCAGTGAATAAATATAGTTTAAGCAAATGAAAATAATTCAAACACATGAGTATTATTCAAAATTTCGGCAGCATAACGGCAGGGTAGTTAAAACCGGGACCGTCCCTAGTACGGCTCCTCGCTCTACCTTAAAACCTCGCGGTTTTTGACAATGAGGATCATGCATCTAGTTCGCACGCAGGTGGCATGTATATATTTATTTCATTTCCACAAACTAATCCTATGTGGTTTCAACCAAATATTTTTCAACCACAAACGGGTATTTTTCAACCACAATCAATCAATATCAACCACAAACAATCCCAAACAACCATTCGCTATCAATCAATTTTCACAACAATTTCAACCAATAAATATCGTCCATGGTTTGTGGACGAGGGGCATATATATATATATATATTTATATATAGCAATTCACTTCATTTCAACACATATATAATTTTTACAACGCATATATAACTTATACATCGATCATACAACTTATACAACGCTTATACATGAGGTGTACAACGCTTATATAACTCATACATCGACTATATAATTTATACATCGTCGTTTTCCATATTGTTTATAAATTAGAAATCTCACATCGGGTTCCACTCCGCCGTGCTTTGCTTCTGAACTGTTGAACCGTCTGGATCTGCTCGAAATCCCAATGCAGTTCTTTGTCCCGCTGTTCATAATAAAAATCATATTTTTATTGCTTTATTCTAATAAATAAAAAATCATATTTTTATTTCTTCATATATAGTTTCGACGCTTCATTCTATATAAACATTTTTTTTTATTTCAATTCCTATATATAAAAATCGAATTTCCATTTCGCTACATATATAATAAAAATCGAATTTTTTACTTCACATTCATATATAGAAAAATCGAATTTTTTTATCGCTACTTCTATAATGTAAAAATAGAATTTTTTTATCACCATTTCATATTTATAAAAATATAATATTTATCGCCACATCTATCTGGAGAAAACTATTTTTTACTTCACTGTTCCATATGGAAAATTCGATCTTTTCTATGAAGAAAAATCATGACTTTCTTCGCATAAAAATCCAATCTTTTCATTTTGAAAAATCAAAACTTTACTTCATTAAAAATCCGACCTTTCTATGTTAATATCGCATATAAAAATCCGACCTTTCTATGTTAATATCGAATATAAAAATCAGTTTATTTTCTATGTTAATATCGCATATAAAAAACAGTTTATTTTCTATTTATATAAATATATAAAAATCAAAATCTGAAAAGGAAGTTCAGTGTTTATTTATTTAAATAAAAAGATGAAGGAACGCTCACTGTTTTGCTTCAGGAGGTCACGACAGAAAGGCTCACTGTCGGAGGAGGGCTGTGGCGCGCCGGGGGGGCTGGGGACGTCGGAAGTGGCGCTAGTGGTGGCTGGGGGCTTGCGGAGGAGGGCGGTGGTCGTTGGCCTCGGCGGCGCGGTCTTCGATGGTGCTCATTGTCCCGGAGTTCGCGAGTGGCAGTTCGCCTGAAGGAGGAGAGAGAGAGAACGAGAGGGGGAGGGGTCTCGAGGCGGAGCGAGGTGTTCGTGGGGGAGGGCGGTGTCGGCGAGCCTCTTGGATCGGGGAGGAAATCGATTTTTAGTAAAAAGGGGGCTCGTGTGTTATGAAAGAACAGAAAGGAGGGAGGGGGTTTTTATAAAAAAATTTTATTTAATTTTAATTTTAAATTCAAAAAGGTTGCTTTTTAATACGTTCTCGAAATCAAGCTCACCGACTGTCGTCCATAGCATATTAACCCCATTTCGAACACAATGGGACATGTATCGTAAGCTGATTCGACTGTTTCGATCAGTTTCCGTCAAAACCAACATATAACTCTATATATTGAATTTGAACACGCATTTCGATTTACCGGGGTCACATACTAACTAGAAAAATTCTTGAAAAATATTTTCTAGCTTCGTATTGACGATATGGTCCTAACAAAACTAGTTTCGTCAAATTCTGAGACCGTTTGAAAAATGGCCAATTTCCAGTCGATTAAAATCAACTAAAACCGGTCAAACGCGCTTTCCTTTGCCACGCTCACATATTGATTCGAAAAATTATGAAATTTGAAACCTAGCAATAATTTGACATCACGGATCCAACAAAAGTGGTTTCGTCGAAATCCGAGGTCGTTCGCAAAATGTCCATTTTTAAGGGCCTGAATTCCATAGCAACTATTCAGAATTTTCAACTGGACATATCTTTTGATTCCCGCTATCAAATTTCGATTTGTCAGATTCGTTGGAAAGGTATTCACTAACAGATTTAAATATTTTTGGTTTCGCTAAAATTCGTTTTGTTTTGTACCCGGTATAGTCCGACAAAGTTTGAATTCGATTTTTGAAACTACAGCGCCCTTTCAGACCTTGTTTATAATTATAATTAATTATATTCGTTTTCAATTGTCGATTCAAACTCAGTTTTCATCGCCATTATTTAAAATATTTATTTTAAATATTTAAAATCCATTATTTTAGCCAATTTAAATTTTTTAAATTGGTTCAGATTTTCTGGGTCGTTACAATCTCCCCCACTTAAAACTTTTCGTCCCCGAAAAGGAACAAAGTCGAAAGTGGTTTGATAAATCTACAATCACACAACACAACCAACAATCAAATCGTTTTAACCTTTCAAAAAATATACTGATCAACTTCTATACTCTTTTAAAATCATTCTGACCATAGAATTAAAAGTGCCCATCCATGAAAAGAAAATAACAATAGAGTAGAGAATTAAATGGTAATGCAAAGTATGGTAAATGTACCTTGCACCAGAGTCAATCAGAGATATCCACTCGGCATCTAGGATAAGCTTTCTGAATGCTCTCCTCAGTTTCCCAAGTACAATCTCGCGGATCTCCACTCCATTGCACTTTGACTAAGAGAACCTTCTTGTTCCTTAGCTCTTTGGTTTCTTTGCCGATGATTTTTAGCGGCTCTCTTCTCACAGCTAATTCTGGGGTAATTTCAATGTCATGTTGAGCTGCTTCTTCCACGATCAAGTCTGGATCATGAACGTGCTTTCGAAGTTGAGATATATGAAATACATCATGAACTCCAGGCAGCCAATCAGGCAGTTTGACCCTATAAGCGAGAGTTCCGATCCGTTCCAAAATAGGAAACGGACCTATGAATTTGGGCGCCAACTTTCCAGTTTTACCGAACCGGATTACTCCTCTCATCGGCGATACCTTCAAATATACATAGTCGCCAACTTCAAAGGATATATCTCTTCTTCTTCTATCGGCATAGCTCTTTTGTCGGCTTTGAGCGGCGAGTAATCGCTTCTTAATAAAATCGACTTTGTCGGCGGCTTCTCGAATCATATCAGGACCCAACACAAGTCTATTACCTAGTTCGACCTAACAAGCAGGGGATCGGCATGGTCTACCATACAATGCTTCGAATGGCGACATTGTCAGACTCGCCTGGTAGCTGTTGTTATAAGAGAATTCAGCCAAATGCAGATAGTCTTCCCATGATCCACCGAAATATAGAACACAAGCCCGCAATAGATCTTCTAAAATGCGATTCACCCTCTTAGTCTGACCGTCTGTCTGAGGATGATAAGCGGTGCTCAAGTTTAACTTCGTTCCCAGCTCGACTTGAAATGCTTCCCAGAATTTGCTAGTGAATATTGTATCTCTATCACTGACTATGCTGAGCGGCACTCCATGTAGTCTAACTATTTCCCTGAAGTAAATCTGCGCCAGACTCTGAGCAGTTCTGTTTGACCTGACAGGTATGAGATGGGCGGTCTTTGTGAAGCGATCTACGATCACCCAAATACTGTCATTTCCTTTTCTGGTTCGGGGCAGACCATCAATGAAATCCATGGAGATATGTTCCCACTTCCAACCAGGAACTTCTAGTGGTTGTAATAATCCAGCTAGTTTCTGTTGGTCGCTCTTGACTAGTTGGCAAGTAGGGCATCGACTAACATATATCGAGATGTCTCTTTTTAACGACTTCCACCAGAATGTGCGTTTGATATCGTTATACATTTTATTCACACCCGGATGGATACTGAGCTTAGATTTGTGACATTCATCAAGCACATCTCTTCTGAGTTCAGGAAACTCTGGAACGCAAATTCGCCCTTCTAACCTTAGAATCCCTTCGCTGTCTAGCTGAAAATCCGAAGCATTGCCTTCACGAATTCGCTGACTCATTCCTTTGATAAATTGGTCGTCTTCTTGGAGAGCCGATATCTTATCAATCAACGAAGTCGCAATGATGAAACTGGCGATCATTTCATTCTTCCGGCTTAACGCATCGGCCACGACATTGGCTTTCCCTGGAGTGTATAGAATTTCAAAATCATATGCTGCAAGAAACTCCAGCCAACGTTGTTGCCTCAGATTCAAGTCCTTCTGAGTGAACAGATACTTTAACGACTGGTGATCTGTAAACAGTTCAAATCTCTCGCCTAGAAGATAGTGTCTCTAGATTTTCAAAGCGAATACTATAGCCAATAACTCAAGATCATGAGTTACGTAGTTCTTCTCGTGCGGCTTCAGTTGACGGCTAGCATAAGCAATCACTTGGCCCGTTTGCATTAACACTGCGCCAAGGCCTTCTCTAGAAGCATCAGTCCAGACTTTCAAATCCTGGTTGCCATCGATGATGGTTAACACTGGAGCAGTCGTTAGTCTTAACTTTAGCTCTTCAAAAGCCTCCTCACTTTCTGGAGTCCATTTGAATTTAGAATGCTTCTTTGTAAGCTTTGTTAAGTGACCAGATATCTTCGAAAAGTCTTTAACGAACTTTCGGTAATAGCTAGCCAATCCGAGAAAACTGCGGACTTCAGTGGGAGTACTAGGCTGTTTCCAGTTTTGAATAGCTGTGATTTTGCTTGGATCCACAGCAATTCCTTCTTTCGATACGACGTGGCCTAGAAATTTTACTTCATCTTGCCAGAATATACATTTTGAAAATTTGGCTTTTAATACATTCCGTCTCAGAATTTCTAGAACCTGTTCCAGATGCTTTTCATGTTCGGCTTTTGATTTAGAGAAGATTAGAATATCATCAATAAAAACCAGAACAAATTTATTCAAAACTCCTCTGAACACTCTATTCATCAAATCGACAAAGTAAGCTGGAGCGTTACATAAGCCGAACGGCATTACTAACCACTCGTAGAATAAGTCGGGGCCTCTGAACACTGTCATTGGAACACACTCTTCGGCAATTCGAAGTT
The DNA here is from genome assembly GCA_030737875.1 of Allium sativum. Lineage (NCBI taxonomy): Eukaryota > Viridiplantae > Streptophyta > Magnoliopsida > Asparagales > Amaryllidaceae > Allium > Allium sativum. The sequence goes on along the minus strand of CM060923.1, from coordinate 386,964,050 downwards.
GATGGAAGCCTGTAGCTAGGTCCATTCGTGAAAATACTTGTGCTCCATTTAATCGATCCAACAAATCATCAATCCGGGGAAATGGATATTTGTTCTTTATTGTCTGTTTGTTCAGATCACGATAATCCACACATAGACGTAGAGTATCGTCAGATTTTGGGACAAACACCACTGCTGCACCCCAATCAGAGAAACTAGGCCTGATCAGACCTTTCCATACTAGCTGTCGTGTTTGATTGTCTAATTCCTCCTTCTCTTTCAAGGACATTCTTCGAATAGCGTGAACTACCGGCCTTGCATTGGGAATTAAAGCAATCTTGAAATCTATTTCTCTTTGCGGAGGTAAACGAACAACTTCTTCAAACACATCCGCATTGTTTTTGACGACAGGAATGCCTCTGATGAGGTCAGGAATATTCTCTGTGACCTCAGGGATATTTTCTATTTGAGCTGGAGAAACATCGAGAGCTGACCAGAAATCTTTTCTATTTGAAGTCGGGCCTTCACATGGTATGGTTATATAATTCCCCGATTGGGCCTTTGCTTTAACCACTCTCTCGGCGCATTTAACTTCAGCTTCATATCTAGTTAGCCAATCCAATCCCAGAATAAGATCGAATTCATTAAAATTCATGACGATAGAGATAATAGGGAATTTATAGCAGGAAAAAGAGACAGGTACTGCACAAGCCCAACTGAGATTGATGGAACCTCCAACTGGATTTTGGACAGTCATTGGCTCTTTGAGCTTCTTCAAATTCAAATCCAACTTCTTGACTGCACTCTTTGCAATAAAGCTTCGTGACGCGCCTGTGTCAAACAGTACTTTAACTGGAATGTTTTTGACATTGAGCGTGCCTTCTAAAACATCAGACCTTTCCTAAGCAGACGAGGAGGCAGGTATCTACCACTTCATTTACATGTACTGCTTTAGGTTTTCTGAATAGCGGGCAAGCCTTTGAAAGATGACCGGACTGATGGCATTGACTGCACTTTCTATTCTCCTGGAACTTCTTACCGGATTTAGTTTCATCTTTCCTTAGCTTCTTCGAGGGTTTACAACTCCTAGTCAAATGCCCCTGTTTATGGCAGTTACTGCATACAGCTGTCGTTACTGGTTCGTTTTCGGACCTGGCCCTTTTTCGATTTACTTCGGGCTCCTTACTGACTTCAGACATTGTACTGGCCTCAGGACGATCAGTTTCAGACTCAATTTTATTACTAGAGCTGACTTCCTCTTCGTCTCGCAACATGCCTTTCTTATGGAGATCTTCATACTGATATGCCATATAAATCATTTCTGAAAAAGGGAGCTTCACGTTCCTCATTACACTATTCTGATATTTTCTTTGCAGGCCGTGAATAAATCTCAGATTCTTTCTCCTCGTATTCTGAATTAGATGGGGAGCAAAGTGAGAAAGTTCGTTGAATTTCTTATGATATTCTGGGATGGTCATATCTCCTTGTATCAAATAAGAAAATTCATCACAAAGGCGCTCAGTTGCTTCGGAAGGGGTAAATCTTTCCAGGAAAATCACTTTGAATCTATCCCAGGTGATATCACCTTCTGGATTATCCTTAATAACTGAATCCCACCAGAACAAAGCTTCGTCTTCGAGGGCCCAGGAGGCCAGTAATCTTTTCTGGTCATCCCTAACCTTTAATGCTTCGAAGATTTTCTCGGTCGAATGAATCCAAGCTTGTGTTCTCATAATAGATTCTTCGCCCGAGAACGGCTTTCCACCCAGATTTCTATATTTCATATATAGGGCTTCTATATCCGGGTCAGTATTACTTCTTCTGTTTCTGGCACTCATTTTCTAGTTCTTCTGCAAATAGCAGATCAAGTGTCAGGTCAACAGGAAAGATATTTCAAAATATAGAGACAAATACTTGAATGTAAATGTGTCTACTGGGGTGTTATTTCATTCTGCTACTCATACTTGGATATTACTGATCCTATCTGTATTGAGTTACCCGTCCTAGAACACTACTGGTTCTATTTCTGACGAGTTCGTTCAAATGTTATATTCCAGAACTAAGCTTAACCAAAGCTCTGATACCACGTTGAGACGACCCCAAATCCCGTTCAGACGGAGACAAGGGTTATCTTTGGAATATAACACAGAAACAGATAATAGCAGAACAAAATTAAATAAATACACCAGATAATGAACAATAAAATATACTGGATGAAAGTAATCATCAGAGTTACACAGTATACAGGATCTTACTTAGAACAAATACAGTTCAGCTATACATAAAAGTCTACAGCGGAAATAAACAAAATATGTACAACAGGAGCTGAATAGCATAAAAAGAGATAAATTATAGAATCCATCTTCAGCTCCAGCTATCCAGAAAGAACCAGCTAAACCTGAATACAAGGCTGCCCGTGTAGAAAAAGGGGCACCCGAGTTTGAAGGTGAAACAAACTACGAGTCAGTCATGGGACTGGTATGAGAAATCTACTCAACACATATATAATTTGGCTAATCACAGGACCACGCCACTTTCGTGGAACGGGTTTACTCCATCGGATTGCCAGTGCTTTAAAACAAATCTTTCTTTTAAGCATCGCTATGCTTTTTATAAAAATGAAGCCGTTATAAGACTCAGTTCCCATCACACAATGCAACACAAACCGGAGGATAGAGTTTTTACCTTATAACGACCAAAATATGCTTGATACGAATAAACCAAAGGCATTTGATATTATTGCTAGTGTTTATATGCTTTGAAAACAATTTCAGATCATAACTATCAATCATAGATGACATGAGCGTCCCATGCCACTATGTCGCCACAAATATATATATACAATCGAAACCGCATCGTCACGTATTTGGAAATTGGATTTCCGTCATGAACCAAGGCAAAAGATAGTCCTTACCGAATTCGAGACTGCCTAGCCCGAGTCTCAGGATCAGAGCTCGAGTGACCCTAGGAGCGACAGGGCCGGTCCACCGATGAGGATTAAAATTCCTGAACAATGCGTTTCCCCGCCCTTTGGGGTGTAAACGAGCCAACGAATGACTCCATCGGACCCGGATCGTCCGATCAAACCGAGGCGCCTCGCAACAGCAACAACCACATAGGTGAAAAGTATATAAATGCCAGGGCTGGTAGGTCACTGACACCACCCGAGCTAGGAAGAAACGCATGTCCTCCCTGAGGTCCTTCCTCCCGTTTCTGGTTCATACCGGGGTATGAGGTTCGCGATTTCATGTTATACACAAAGCTACGCCACACAGGCGGTGCTTTGATCATCACCACAAGACTTTGCTTTTCAACAGATGCCCTGATCACTGCATCTTAGCATGCCACACAGGCAATTCATGCCATGTGACTGATGTCCATCGATACACAACCTCTGAGCTCTTGCGTTTCAGGGAAGGGCGTTAAGCAAAAGAATAAATTCTCCGCCGCCAAACAGATGTATATTTAATAGAGATCAATCAACATAGAATAAAATCCAATGTCAGACACACAGTCCATTTACAAGTCCGTTCTGGGTCTGAATGAAACCGGAGGCACTAAATACCTCGTAAACCCATCGATCACCACGTACGTCTGGACGATCACCACTCATTATCCATATTTCGGGATGCCTCCCAATCAGGACCTCGGTTACCATCCAAACGAGGTGAAGATCTCCGGTCTTCGACCTTCGTCTTCATCTTCGACTTTCAATCGTCGGTCAATTATTTGAAATGAGAATTAACTCGGCCTTTTCAAATAATTCACGTATATTTAGAATTTCAAATCAATTTATTTTAATGGTTAAATCATTCGACAACACCAATCTTGTTCTTTAATGTAAATTTTCACACCAAACACATTCATCCATCAAACATCACATAAATCGAGCAAATTCAGTTTATTTCCATCCCATAATGTTTACAATATTTTATAACGATTTTTCACTATTTTTACTTATTTTAAAATAGCCTATTTATTCAAAACGACGCTTCGGGCCATAGCGCGGCCGTGGCGCTGTTTTTCTTCAGATTTGTTTTACACATATCTGAAAATCTAACCGTTGGATCTTCATAAAATTTACATCATTAGAAAGGTCTTTTCAAAACGAATCCAACGGTTCCAGTTTCGGGAAAATCCAACAGTCGGATCTCCCGGTACAATCGTTTGAAGTTTCGATTTCAAAATACGAACTGCAGCGTCGTTATTCGATTAAATATAATTCTATTTATATTTATATATAATTATAATCGATTCTGGCGCTGTTTTTCTTCAGATTTGAATTAAACATTCCAGACAATCCAACCGTTGGATTTTTACAAAGTTAGTGCCGTAGGAAAGATTTTTCCAAGGCGAACCCGACGGTTGAGGTTTCGGGAAAATCCAATGGTCGGATTTCCCGCACTAATTGTTTGAAATCATGGTTTCAAAATGCGAAGTGCACGTCTACGTTTCGTTTTAATTTTATTTATATTTATATATTTATATAAATATAGTTCATTCAATGATTTCAATATCGTTTTCACTTCAAATATTTCACTAACGCCTTAAAATTTTGGAAAATTTCGCCATAACCTCCCCTGCACCGGGAGCATCGGGAAATCTCAAATAGCTTCCCAGGTCCTTCTAATCTCAAAAAGAAATAGAAAAAGCCAAGCGGCTAGCCAACAGGCTCATAAAATCATCACCCAAACAAAACAGTAAATGTGTACCTATTTGTCGGGCACAAAATTTTATTCCTCTTCTCTAGCCCCTTTGCTATAACCTGTTCAATGAATATGCATGTACATATATATAATTCTTATCATTTATCATTTTCTATTCAACTTCATATTTGATTCTATTTGGTTTAAAACACCATTCATTCTAATGTTACATACATAGGTACAAATCATATCATTAGCTAATTAATGAATATTTCAACTCATATATATTTATTTGAACAAGTGGCTATTTTTAACACTTCACATTTCAACGATTCATGCATATAATAAAAATGTGATTTTTATTGTAAAACAACTCATTTCAAAACACTATTATTTTATATATTTCATATTGGTGATAAAAATAGGATTTTTCTTATAAAACAATTTCTTTCAAAACGAGATTATTTTACACAGTTCATATAGTCGATAAAAGGTGATTTTTATTATCAAACAATTTATTTCAAAATACGAATACCCTTCAACACATGAATTTCAAATCAATGAATGAATATCGATTCAACACATGAAGGTTTTCTATTATTTCTATATATAGATAAAAATGTGATTTTTATATTTAAAACGCGAATACCATTCAACACATGAATTTCTAATCAATGAATGAATATCAGTTCAACACATGAAGGTTTTCTATTCAATGAATAAATATAGTTTAAGCAAATGAAAATAATTCAAACACATAAATATTATTCAAAATTTCGGCAGCATAACGGCAGGGTAGTTAAAGCCGGGACCGTCCCTAGTACGGCTCCTCGCTCTACCTTAAAACCTCGCGGTTTTTGACAATGGGGATCATGCATCTAGTTCGCACGCAGGCGGCATGTATATATTTTTTTCATTTCCACAAACTAATCCTATGTGGTTTCAACCAAATATTTTTCAACCACAAACGGGTATTTTTCAACTACAATCAATCAATATCAACCACAAATAATCCCAAACAACCATTCGCTATCAATCAATTTTCACAACAATTTCAACCAATAAATATCGTCCATGGTTTGTGGACGAGGGGCGTATATATATATATATATATATATATATATATATATATATATAGCAATTCACTTCATTTCAACACATATATAATTTTTACAACGCATATATAACTTATACATCGATCATACAACTTATACAACGCTTATACATGAGGTGTACAACGCTTATATAACTCATACATCGACTATATAATTTATACATCGTCGTTTTCCATATTGTTTATAAATTAGAAATCTCTGGGTTCCACTCCGCCGTGCTTTGCTTCAGAACTGTTGAACCGTCTGTATCTGCTTGAAATCCCAATGTAGTTCTTTGTCCCGCTGTTCATAATAAAAATCATATTTTTATTGCTTCATTCTAATAAATAAAAAATCATATTTTTATTTCTTCATACATAGTTTCGACGCTTCATTCTATATAAACATTATATTTTTTTATTTCAATTCCTATATATAAAAATCGAATTTCCATTTCGCTACATATATAATAAAAATCGAATTTTTTACTTCAAATTCATATATAGAAAAATCGAATTTTTTTATCGCTACTTCTATAATGTAAAAATAGAATTTTTTTATCGCCATTTCATATTTATAAAAATATAATATTTATCGCCACTTCTATCTGGAGAAAACTAATTTTTACTTCACTGTTCCATATGGAAAATTCGATCTTTTCTATGAAGAAAAATCATGACTTTCTTCGCATAAAAATCCAATCTTTTCATTTTGAAAAATCAAAACTTTACTTCATTAAAAATCCGACCTTTCTATGTTAATATCGCATATAAAAATCCGACCTTTCTATGTTAATATCGCATATAAAAATCAGTTTATTTTCTATGTAAATATCGCATATAAAAATCAGTTTATTTTCTATGTTAATATCGCATATAAAAAACAGTTTATTTTCTATGTTATATAAATATATAAAAATCAAAATCTGAAAAGGAAGTTCAGTGTTTAATTATTTAAATAAAAAGATGAAGGAACGCTCACTGTTTTGCTTCAGGAGGTCACGACAGAAAGGCTCACTATCGGAGGAGGGCTGAGGCGCGCCGGGGGGGGGGGACGGCTGGGGACGTCGGAAGTGGCGCTAGTGGTGGCTGGGGGCTTGCGGAGGAGGGCGGTGGTCGTTGGCCTCGGCGGCGCGGTCTTCGATGGTGCTCGTTGTCCCGGAGTTCGCGAGTGGGAGTTCGCCTGAAGGAGGAGAGAGAACGAGAGGGGAAGGGGTCTCGAGGCGGAGCGAGGTGGTCGTGGGGGAGGGCGGTGTCGGCGAGCCTCTTGGATCGGGGAGGAAATCGATTTTTAGTAAAAAGGGGGCTCGTGTGTTATGAAAGAACAGAAACGACGGAGGGGGTTTTTATAAATTTTTTTTATTTAATTTTAATTTTAAATTCAAAAAGGTTTCTTTTTAATACGAACTCGAAATCAAGCTCACCGACTGTCGTCCATAGCATATTAACCCCATTTCGAACACAATGGGACATGTATCGTAAGTTGTTTCGACTGTTTCGATCAGTTTCCGTCAAAACCAACATATAACTCTATATATTGAATTTGAACACGCATTTCGATTTACCGGGGTCACATACTAACTAGAAAAATTCTTGATAAATATTTTCTAGCTTCGTATTGACGATATGGTCCTAACAAAACTAGTTTCGTCAAATTCTGAGACCGTTTGAAAAATGGTCAATTTTCAGTCGATTAAAATCAACTAAAACCGGTCAAACGCGCTTTCCTTTGCCACGCTCACATATTGATTCGAAAAATTATGAAATTTGAAACCTAGCAATAATTTGACATCACAGATCCAACAAAAGTGGTTTCGTCGAAATCCGAGGTCGTTTGCAAAATGTCCATTTTTAAGGGCCTGAATTCCATAGCGACTATTCAGAATTTTCAACTGGACATATCTTTGGATTCCCGCTAACAAATTTCGATTTGTCAGATTCGTTGGAAAGGTATTCACTAACAGATTTAAATATTTTTGGTTTCGCTAAAATTCGTTTTGTTTTGCACCCGGTATAGTCCAACAAAGTTTGAATTCGATTTTTGAAACTACAACGCCCTTTCAGGCCTTGTTTATAATTATAATTAATTATATTCGTTTTCAATTGTCGGTTCAAACTCAGTTTTCATCGCCATTATTTAAAATATTTATTTTAAATATTTAAAATCCATTATTTTAGCCAATTTAAAATTTTTAAATTGGTTCAGATTTTCTGGGTCGTTACATATGACAAGGTATAGAACCACCTTTCGCTAGTGTACCTCTAGAGAGGAATACACTGGGTTCAACAAGAACATCTTGCAACCCGGCCATACATGACCGACCACTCATTTCGCTTGAGTGTATCGAATGTATATCACCAACGGTTCGGATCAGCAACCGTTTCCCGAATGGGACAGCATCAATAATAGATTTTTAGAAGTAAATGAAACTCTAGATCTGGTGATTATACACCCTACTTCGGTGCGACCGACTTAGCCATGCTGCCTGCCCGATTTCTGTCATTTACCGGTTGATGAGGCTTGAGGTTACACTTCATCATTACATCAGATTCACTTCGAATGCCACATCGTCAAATCCATCCAATCATCGATTAATGTCCTCAACAATACATTATGTGTTAGCTAAAAGAAGTTTCCTTCTCCGCTTCCACTCTTGGTACGGTTGAAGAAATCAACGTACGTGACCTTTCTGGAAATACTCTGTCAGACATTCATCCATACAAGTCATCCAGGAACAGGATGAACCGAAGGCACTATTCTGTAATCAGGATAGCCCTTGCATAACTCCGTCTTCAATTATCTTTGGCATATATCATTCGCAACGCTTATGCCAATATAGAGTGGTTCTTCGGATAATAATCCAACCGGTCTCTCCATATTAACAACGTTAAAATGGTCAAAACTTTGATAGTCTGTGATTTAACTATCAAAGAAAAATACGTGTGCAAACAGCGATATTATTTCCAGATGGAAATTCTATCGATCAAACATCATTTAACATTTATATCCTTAGTTCATTTTACATCTCTGTTTCCCTATATTCAAGATTTCTTATTTTAAAATTTAGAAAAATATATGTTATTACCCTTGGAAAACATTTCCATTTCTTGTTTTCTATATCAGAAAACATTTCTGGTTCTTATTTGGAAAACATTTCTAAAACTCCTTCATTGGGCTTAGACAGATGTTTAGATAAAACACCGCTATGCCAACTCAAACCATTTCCTTTAATTACTAAATTCACTTAACCATCCTTTATTGCCGAACCTTAACCATTCCTTAGTTAAATACGAAGCCAATCAAGTTGGGGTAGAACTACCTCTCAGAACTTAACTGAACAACATTTCTAACTTTGAAATAGGCAAAGTTCACTTTATTTCATTAACAAACTTCCTTACTTAACCTTTCTTTTCGAATAACTATATGCGATTAGCTCCTTTTTTGATTAGCTCTATTTGATTAACTCTATTCGATTTACCCTATTGCATTCACTTTAACCGATTTACTTTATTTGATAAATTCTTCTCGAGTAATCCTTTTTGATTAATTCTTTTCGAATAAACTATATTCGAATAACTCATTTCGAATAAACTATATTTGATATCTCCTTTCGAATAAACCATATTCGATATCGCGCTTCGAATAATTCATATGTGTTTAACTCTATTCGAATAACTAATTCTAATAACTCTATGTGATTAACTCTATTCGAATAACTAATTCGAATAACTCTTATGTGATTAACTCTATTCGAATAACTAATTCGAATAACTCTATTTGAATAACTCTAGTTCGAATAACTAATTCGAATAACTCTTTTTGAATAACTCTAGTTCGATTTAACTCTATCGATTTACTCTAACTGGTTTAACTTTACTTATTTAACTTAACTCAATCCACTTAACTTAATTCACTTAACTCGATTCACTCCTATCGATTAACTTAACTTGATTCTCTTAACTCGATTACTTAAGTGGTTAACTCTAACTGATTTAACTCTATCTATAATAACTATATTCGATTAACTCCATTCGCTTGACTCTAGATTGCAGCGATCACAATGCTTACGCCTGATTCCCTCAGGAAACATCCGCCCGCCGTAGGCTATCTGCAGCCCTGCGAATTACACTAGCAGTCGTGCTAAATGGAATCTCATCCCGAATAATTATGTATGGTTTACTCTAATCGATTTACTCTATTCATTTCCTAAACAAATATTCCTTTATCCTATTTATTTTCTAAATAAATATTCTCCTTTATTCTATTCTATTCGTTTATCAACCTTTTTTCCTTTTTATAAAACTCTATTCGTTTTATAAACATTTCCTTTTATTTACTTTCGAAATATTTCCTTTTATAAAATCTATTGATTTACTAAAATCCCTTTATTTCAATATACATTGAAATAGTTCTTTTTACATCCCAGGGTCTTTTATGATATTTAAAAATATCGAATAACAATGATCAATATCATTTTAACACACATAATCCATAATAGATTATGTAACACATCATATATCACAATATATGAATCACAGTAAAATAAATGTTGAGGAATCCAGTTGGATTCCTCCAACCTGTTTCCCTGCATCCACAGATGTTAAACAATATAGATAACATCACTTTCAGTTCCATATGATATATTCTGTTAAACAGAATCAATATAGAAATTCAACTAACTGACTAGCAATTCACTCAAACAGTCAACACACAGTCAATCAGCCGATATTTAACAGTTCTAAAAATACAACATGAAATTATAAACTGTTCAGAGTAAGTGAGATTTACTCACATTGGACTATCATCGTTAATTAACGATAATTGTCGTTGATTCAGATCGGACAATTTATTTTTCAATAAATTGTAACGAGTTCAGATTCGCTTCCAGTCGGTTTCATTGTGAAGCGCTCGTCCATACGATCCCATCGAATCTTGTTTCGCTCAATTAAATAAAACCCGACCCATCTCCATTCTTATGTATCATACCCTTTCCCTACAGTACTCATTTCTTCCTCAAAAATACCCGTCGTGGCCTCCTGTACATCTCAAACCGAAATACCTCGTCGTTGACCAACATTTGACGTCGCTCCGGCCACCTAATTCCACCGTCGATCATACCGGCGAACTCCTCACCTAAAGCCGCCCCTGTCGATCACCCCAACACCAACTCTGGTGCCCCTCCTGAAATCTCGACCTGCTGCTTCCCAATACAACCCACCCCGTCGCTTTCCACCACAGGTGATCGAAGCCCGTCCAACGTACCTCCCCAGATGCGCCTTGCCACGATAACCACTCTGGCACCGTCGAAAACCTCTCCGACTCCTCCTAGCTCGCCCGCGCCTAAGACCTAGGTTGCGCTGTGCAAAACCACCACGACGAAATCAAAGTCGAGCTGTCTAAAACCGACATCAGGTTGAAGAGAGACTCAACGGGAATCCATATATATACGTATAATGATTTACGGATTTTTCTTTGTTTTCTTTTTGATTTTATGAGGATCGAACTTGTGTTTTGCTGAGAGCAAAAACAACGGCGTAGAATTTGGACCTAGGTTTTGGTTTAGGAAGGTGTTAAAGGGTATTTATAGGATTTTTATATTTTTATATTTGAACTTTATATTCGATTTTTAATCCAACGCTGATTATTTTTGTCCTTTAAAATTCCTATGATCACACGTGATATCTAAAAATCATGAAAATTTGCATACAGCTAGAGTTCGACCTTACGGTCCCAACGAAACTGGTTTCGTCGAATTCCGACTCTGTTTGCTCGCACAGTGTATTTTTAACCATCGAAATACTAACTGTTTCTCGCTTTAAATATCCGTATGGCCACATACTGACTTCAAAAATCACGGGAATTGAAATCTAACAGTAATTTGATGTTACGGATCCAACAAAATTGGTTTCGTTGAATTCTGAGGTCGTTTGCAAAACTGGCTATTTTTAAAGCTCTGAATGGCCCGTTTAAATATATAAATATATTTAAGTATAATTAAATTAAATATAAATAAATTTATATTATCGTATATATTCACAACAGAATATCATACAGCTCCTGAATATTCCTATATGAACTTCTAACTCGATATTCACTTCTGGGTCAACTCGATATTCGATTTATATTGAAATTCTTTTTTAAAATATAAATAATTCCTTTATAAATTATAAAGGAATTCCACAGCGACTTTTCTGAAATTTGATTTGGACCTAAATCAAAATCTGTACGACGAAATCCCAATTTTTCTCTTCCACTAGAAAGATATACTCCACCAGCTCCACACGTTTCTTGTTTCACAGAAATCCGGCTTAAAACGAATCCTGTACACTCAGTTGAAGTTCGAATCGCCAATTTACGAACTGCAACGCCATTTCAAGCTCGATTTAATTATAATATAACTATACGTTCAAACTGTCGTTTATATAATATATTCGTTATTCTAATTCAATTCTAAACTGAATTAAATATCACAGATGATCCAGTTCACATCATATCGCCATTTCAGTTAATTCTGATTATTTCAGAATTAAATATATTATTTGATTTATTATTTTAATTAAATATTCACCATTACTTAATTCCATGACCATTAAATTCACTATATCACTATTAATATAATTAAATAAATTATTTATAATACCTCTGCCAATGCGGGTCATTACAATCTTCCCCAATTAAAATAATTTCGTCCTCGAAATTGCTAAGGTAGAGAACGACCCTATCGACTGGTTAGAACATATTTGTTCACTTCTTAACTTCAGTTTCAACTGAACCAATTTAATTTCAATTAAATTAGTAATTAATTATTATCAACGAAAATTTCCAAAAATCCTGAAAATTTTCTAATTCCTTAACTCTTTGAAAAATTTCGCCAGCACCTCCTTTGTACTGGTCAATCGGTCAAACTCCCACTCGCCTCTCTGGGCCATCTCCAATCCAAAAGAAAATCAAACAGCCAAGCGGCTTGCCAATTCGACTCATAAATCTTATATCCAATAGAAATATAAACTTGTACCTTTTGTCGGCATATCAACTCTATCACTTCCATATGCTATCAATTCAGTGGATACAAGGGTCATCCCAATCAAATTCCAATCTGCTTTTATCCACGACACAACCATTCTCTTATATCCGAGCCGAATATCATTTCAACTCGAGTTTCTTCTCGATTCCCAACTCTTAACTTGATTATCACATTACACTTCAAATTTGAATCTCACAATCCAATTTGTCTTGATATCATTCTAATTCAATCTCAGTTACCACTTTACTGGCTTTACTTTAATTCAATTTTGCTTTCACAAATTTCTGTTAAATTTGTTTTTAATTCAAACAGTCTTTCCATGGGAGTTTTCAAATAGTTTACTCTTTTCAAAAAACAAAATTTCCTTTTGAACATGTCACTAAGCCCTTAATTAATATTCCATTAGTTAAATCACTTCTCTATTTCTTTATCAATATTTGTTAACCAAATATTTTCAATAACCATATTGGCCTTTTATGTTATTTGGAAAACATTTCCGAATATCGCCTTCCTTTATTTTCTAAACTTTAGAAAATATATGCTATTTATAATTGGAAAATATTCCAATTACTTATCTCTTTTTCGATCTCGTTTATTTCTATACTTAGGAAATATTCTTTATTATATTTCCAAGCTTACACTTATTTGGGTTAAAACGGATGTTGTATAAAACATCGTTACGACAACCCAAATACTATATTCAACTAACTCTTATTCAACATTGATCTTCAAGCCTAAAATCTTACTATTTATTTGTTAATAATGAAATCAATCAAGTTGGGGTATAACTACCTCTCAGACCTTGACTGAATAACATTTATAACGTCAAAACAGATATGACTACTTACTCAAATAATCAATACCATACAACTACTTATTCACTTTTAAACACGTATACGCTTCCTTTTTCTATTCTTACTAGATTTTATTCTTAGTCTTGCTTTTTGATTTTACTGTTCTATTTCTAAGTTCGTTTCCTTATCAACTTCTATATATATATACATATATATATATATCGATACGTTGATTTCTAACTCTCAAATTATCTTAAAAATATTCTAACTCCTTAAATTCCCGGAAAAATTAGCCATTACCTCCTTTGTACCAGGAGCATGGCATATTTCAAATAACCTCCCATGGCCCTCACCAATCCAAAAGAAAAAGAAAAAGCCAAGCGGCTAGCCGATACGGCGCATAAAATCTCATATATGGATTAAATACATACCTTTTCGTCGAGCATTCTATTTATATACCTTCATACCTTATCCATACCTATCTTATGTACATTTATACCTGCCCAATCTATTTTAACTATACCTGATCGTTTCAACTTAATTCGTTAATTAATTTAATTAACTCTTTAGTCTATTTCACTTTTATATTTGAACATGACATGTTCAAATATATTTTGACTTGCTTATTAACTAATTTGAATCCAAATTTCAAACTTAAGTTCTATATTCGATTTCGAATATCCATTTACAAATCCAATTCACCTTTCAAAGTTCAACTTCAAATTCAAAACTCGATTAACTAATTCCTCTTTGACTTAGTTAATTCTATTCAATTTCTATTCAAATTCTATTCAAATTCTATATATTCAAATTCTATAGTTTAAATTCCATTTGAATTCTATATTCAAATTCCATATCACTTCCATTGAATTTCATATATTCAAACTCCCTTTGAATTTCTATATTCAATTTCTATTTCAATTCCATTGAATTTCATATATTCAAACTCCCTTTGAATTTCTATATTCAATTCTATTTGAATTCTCTTTATTCAAATTCTATATTTAAATCTATTTGAATTCTCTTTATTCAAATTCTATATCCAATTCTATTATTCAAATCCCATTTTGAAATTCAACACAACTTATCTTTCCCAAAACAAATTCAAAACAGTATCTCTGGTAGTAATTCGTCACTTACAACTCTAAAATGAATACTGATGATGCCGCTGTCATCATCAGGATCCATTTTCCAGCGATCAAAGTGAGTTCAATACTATAAAACCATTTCTAAACATTTCCACTTTGAAATTCATTTCAAAATATAATTCACACTGCTTGTAAAACAATTTAAAATCTCCTAGGATCTTAAATTTTCCTTACTTTTAATCCAAATCCATTTACAAACACTTATCCAATTTTCTAGAATTTTAATTCAATTTCTGGTTTAAATTTCAGTTTTAACTCATCTGATTTCACGTATTTCACTTATATGAATTCTGTTTGGTTATTTACATAACCATTTAATTTATAATCTTACTCGATTATAATAACAACCAATATATCCGATATATATCAAAATATACGTTGGGTAAAATTATTTCATTTACCCTCTTTTCAAAACATATCATGACGAACCATCGTATTCGAGTGTTTATAAACTCCTACCAATACAGTGGATCAAACTGATCGACCAGAACTCATAAACTACTCAACCAATAAATCACCACAATATAAAACAATTTTTATATCAATAACAAATACGTTCACTCGTACATATACACTCAACTCAATCTAGGGTTTTACTAACCCCATCTTTACTGAGTCACGCCACAGAGCCGAGGTAATTCACTTAACCTTAAGCTCTGATACCAATTGTAATGACCCGAAAATCCGATCCAATTTGAGCTGACCAAAAATACAAGTCCAACCCCAAATTAAACTAAAAATCAGGAAATTTATGGAAAGAAAATAGAGGGTGAGGAAAGATAAGATAGAAACTTAGAATAGAAGAAGAAGAAGAAGAACACAACATCAGAGTAACACAAATCTCACAGCGGAACGAACAACATATAATAGATAGTATATCCTTGAAATAAAATCATTATATGTATACAATAACATTATCAGAGTACAACACTTACAACACAGCGGAAATAAACTATAGCTATATGATCCTGAAGCCTCCTTCTCCAGCTCTTCAAGTGTATCTGTAAAATACCGACTACTTGACTGCCCTTACAAATTTAGGCACCCACGAGTTTAGGGAAACAAACAAATAAACTCCGGGTCAGTCATGGGACTGGTAAGAGTAAAACAGTTAAAAACAGTTCAAGCAGGTAAATGATATCCCATAAGACCACGCCGTATAATGGTACGAGTTTTTCCCTTATGAGAATCCAAATTATCTTTGTATCAAGAACCTTTTGATATTATAATAATGTCTATCAACCACAATATAATAATCATCTAGCAGAAACGCTTTCATCTCACGTTCTACATATATAGTATACAATCAAAACCGCAAGCACGTATTGGGTAATGGATTTCCAACTATGACAAGGTATGGAACCACCTTTCGCTAGTGTACCTCTAGAGAGGAATACACTGGGTTCAACAAGAACATCTTGCAACCCGGCCACACATGACCGACCACTCATTTCACTTGAGTGTATCGAATGTATATCACCAGCGGTTGGGATCAGCAACCGTTTCCCGAATGGGACAGCATCAACAATAGATTTTTAGAAGTAAATGAAACTCTAGATCAGGTGATTATACACCCTACTTCAGTGCGACCGACTTAGCCATGTTGCCTGCCCGATTTCTGTCATTTACCGGTAGATGAGTCTTGAGGTTACGCTTCATCATCACATCAGATTCACTTTGAATGCCACATCGTCAAATCCATCCAATCACTGATTGACGTCCTCAACAATACATTATGTGTTAGCTAGGAGAAGTTTCCTTCTCCGCTTCCACTCTTGGTACGGTTGAAAATCAATGTACGTGACCTTTCTGGAAATACTCTATCAGACATTCATCCATACAAGTCATCCAGGAACAGGATGAACCGAAGGCACTATTCTGTAAATAGGATAGCCCTTGCATAACTCCGTCTTCAATTATCTTTGGCATATATCATTCGCAACACTTATGCCAATATAGAGTGGTTCTTCGGATAATAATCCAACCGGTCTCTCCATATTAACAACGTTAAAATGGTCAAAATTTTGATAGTCTGTGATTTAACTATCAAAGAAAAATACGTGTGCAAACAACGATATTATTTCCAGATGGAAATTCTATCGATCAAACATCATTTAACATTTATATCCTTAGTTCATTTTTCATCTCCTGTTTCCCTATATTCAACATTTCTTATTTTCTAAATTTAGAAAATATATGTTATTACCCTTGGAAAACATTTCCATTTCTTGTTTTCTATATCAGAAAACATTTCTGGTTCTTATTTGGAAAACATTTCCAAAACTCATTCATTGGGCTTAGACAGATGTTTAGATAAAACATCGCTATGCCAACTCAAACCATTTCCTTTAATTACTAAATTCACTTAACCATCCTTTACTGCCGAACCTTAACCATTCCTTAGTTAAATACGAAGCCAATCAAGTTGGGGTAGAACTACCTCTCAGACCTTAACTGAACAACATTTCTAACTTTGAAATAGGCAAAGTTCACTTTATTTCTTTAACTAATTTCCTTACTTAACCTTTCTTTTCGAATAACTATATGCGATTAGCTCCTTTTTTGATTCGCTCTATTTGATTAACTCTATTTGATTAACTCTATTCGATTTACCCTATTGCATTCACTTTAACCGATTTACTTTATTTGATAAATTCTTCTCGAGTATTCCTTTACGATTAATTCTTTTCGAATAAACTATATTCGAATAACTCATTTCGAATAAACTATATTCGATATCTCCTTTCGAATAAACCATATTCGATATCACACTTCAAATAACTCATACGTGTTTAACTCTATTCGAATAACTAATTCGAATAACTCTATGTGATTAACTCTATCCGAATAACTAATTCGAATAACTCTTATGTGATAAACTCTATTCGAATAACTAATTCGAATAACTCTATTTGAATAACTCTAGTTCGAATAACTAATTCGAATAACTCTTTTTGAATAACTCTAGTTCGATTTAACTCTATCGATTTACTCTAACTGGTTTAACTTTACTTATTTAATTAACTCAATCCACTTAACTTAATTCACTTAACTCGATTCACTCCCATCGATTAACTTAACTTGATTCTCTTAACTCGATTACTTAAATGGTTAACTCTAACTGATTTAACTCTATCTTTAATAACTATATTCGATTAACTCCATTCGCTTAACTCTAGATCGCAGCGATCACAATGGTTATGCCTGATTCCCTCAGGAAACATCCGACCGCCGTAGGCTATCTACAGCCCTGCGAATTACGCTAGCAGTCGTGCTAAATGGAATCTCATCCCGAATAACTATGTATGGTTTACTCTAATCGATTTACTCTATTCATTTCTGTAACGACCCGTGTTTTTCGACCATTTGAATATGAATATTTAAATTAGTTTTAAATATTATATTGGAATATTAATGAAATTTAATATTGAATTCGTTATTTAAAACGAAGTTGAACATTATATATTTATATATATTATAAATCGAGCTTGGAAATGGCGTGCAGTTCGTAAATTCGAATTTTGAACTTCAACTGAGAATACAGGATTCGATATAAGTCGGATTTCTGTGAAACAAGACACGTTGGAGCCGTATTGGCGATAGCTTTCATATGAAAGAGAAAAATTCAGATTTCATGTTATAGTTTGATATTTATGGCCAAATCAAATTTTGAAATAGTCGCTATGGAAATCGTTATTAAAATATAGGCCCTTAAAATGGCCGTTTTGCAAACGGACTCAGATTTCGACGAAATCAGTTTCATTAGAACCGTATCGCTAAATTATTGTCAGAAAGTAAAACGGCGTGGCAAACAGATGTCGTATGCGACCACGGTAGCCGTAAACGCCCGTTCAAATTCTCTAGCGTGTATTTAAATAAATAAAAGGATATTTGAGAGTAACTTGAGCAGACGATCGAATTAGGCCACGAAACCAGTTCCGTTGAATTCGTATCGTCGATTAGAGTCAGAATATGTATATAGTTTGTTATTTTTAGAGATCGAGAAATTTGGCGTTAAAAAGGGTAGGGCGGTTCGGGGTAAAAACAGCCTACCGGGGCAACAGTCTCAGAATGCGACGAAATTAGTGCCGTTGGGTTCGTATCGAAAAGTTATTATCGATGTTCGCAGTTTCAAGTGGATATGATTTATCTGGTGATCATGAAAAAATAAAATGCGTGTTCATTTCTGGTTTTATAAGAGAATTTTTTCCATACGACCTCGGATTTCGATGAAACTTATCCCATTGGATCCGGAATACCTTTTTACACTAAGACTAGCATTTTTATCAGTAAACAGAAATCAATCATAGGTAGTTTTACGTATTACTTTGCAACTAAGTTTAATTAGTTAATAAAATATTTATTTATCTTCAAAATAAACACCATAATTATAGACGCACAGCTATTGTTGTGTTTTCACCGTCATCTCGTCAGCTCAATGAAGCGAAGGTTCAATACATACACCCCTATGCACTGCACTGTCCTATACTTTTCGTATATGTCCTTATTGCCATGAAATTTCAAACAAGCAGACCTACATGAAAACACAGCTACCAAGTAGCCATGCACCTTTCTATTCTATCAATGTTTATACGGTCTACCCTATCACCTAAGACAACTCATGCTGCACTACACTTGATATTTTTTCAGTACTAAGTATATATTTTCTTGTCTGCCAAAACTCTTACACCGTGCTGACCAAGGTGAAAATGGCAGCATTTTAAT
Source organism: Allium sativum (assembly GCA_030737875.1). Lineage (NCBI taxonomy): Eukaryota > Viridiplantae > Streptophyta > Magnoliopsida > Asparagales > Amaryllidaceae > Allium > Allium sativum. Next base: position 386,944,640 of record CM060923.1, on the reverse strand, counting down.
GTGTGAACCGTGGTGACCAAGTTACTGGATAAAATACATTTTCCACTTGCGTGCGTGCCACACCTTCTTCTATCTATAAATAACCACGGATCCTCGCATTTCTTCATCGTTCAGGAAGCAAGAGCCAAACTTTTCCATCAAAATCTCTGCCATCACTCATCAATGTCCAAAGCTTTCTTCACCGAAATCGTTCAGCTCATTGAGCTTTATGGTATGATCGGTATTGATGAGTTTTTTTTTACACAGCAAGATGACCATAAGCTTGGTCCGAAGTTGCTATGACCAGGGACCATTTGCTGTTAATAGATAGGGTTGTTCGAGGCAAGGTTGAGGTCGGAGGAGGAGACAGTTGGGACGCGCGAGGTGAGGGCGTCAGATCTAGTTCAGGCGTGGTGAGGTGTCACGTTGGTCTTGTTGTTTGGAGATGGAAGTGGCGAATGGAAGCTGAGGGTCTTTGTAAAGACCCGCAAATTCCCGCCCTTTGAATCGACCATAAACCACACAGGTCTGACCCAAAAAGTGGAAACCTACGAATACTTTAACTTTGGGCATACAACACATTACAACAGATAACAGAAGACTTTTATAACACTATAATGAATGTTACATCAGAGTACAGAATATACATATCAGAGTACATTGGAATATAATTACAGCGGAAGAATAAATTACAATAAATGAATACATTGCAGCGGAACTAATCTCGGTGGAAGGCTATCAACACTATGGCCACAGCTTCAATCTTCAATCCAGGATCTTGTTTTATCTATCTGTCAAATAAGCTACTCGACTGCCCGTGTGGAAAGAGGGCACCCGAGTTTGCAAAGTGAAACAAACTACAGGTCAGTCGTGGGACTGGTGTGAGAATTCTTAAACTAATCTTAATTAATAATAAGGCTAATCACAGGACCACGCCGCTAACGCGGAACGGGTTTACTCCATTGGATTGCCAGTGCTTGACTAAAGTAAATCGTCAAAATAACGTAATGCTTTTTTTAGAAAAATGAAACCATTATAAGACCCAAGTCCCATCACACAATGCAACGCAAACCGGAGGATAGGGTTTTACCTTATAATGATCAAAAGATGCTTGATACGATAAACACGGTATTATATAATAATAGTGTGCAACCAATTTGAAATACATCAAAGTAAATATATCAATCCTAGACGGCATGAGTGCCCCATCCCACTATGTCGCCATATATAGGTATACAATCAAAACCGTGTGATGTCGTATTGGAAATTTGGGTTTCCATCTGAGTCAAGGCTAGGGAGGAGATCCTTACCGATTCGAGACACTCTAGCAATGCCCCAGGATTGGTACTCTGTCCAACCCTTGGATCCTGCAGGGCCGGTCCACACTTACTTTTGTGGATTGGTTATGCCTGAACACATGCTTCCCGGTCCTTTTGGACCTATACTACGGCCAGTAGCGACCGCATAAACCGAGGCCTCGAAAAATCCAACAACCACAATGAATAAATGCCAGCGCTGGTAGGTCCCTGGCACCACTCTAGCTAGAAAGAAACGTGTGCACTCCCTGCGTTCCCTTCTCCCGTTTTAGACTCTACCGGTGTGTGAGGCTCGCGAAGTCACGATATACACAAAGCTATGCCTAACTAGACTGTGCTTTGATCATCAACCACAAGGCCTGCTTTTCAACAAAGCCTTGATCAATTGCATCTTAGCATGCCACATTGTCAGACTCTACCATATCATTGATCATCTACCAATATATATATAACCTCTAAGCTCATACGTCTTAGAGAAGGGTGTTAAGTGAAGAATAAATTCTCCACCACCAAACAGAAATATATAATCAGTAGCGTTCAACAAATACAGTAGAAAAGAATACAATGTCAGACACGCAATCCATTTACAAGTCCGCTCTGGGTCTGAGCGAAACAACGTGTCCGTCGATCTCCAAATGCGTTTGGACGATCATTACTAAATACCTTGCCTTGGGAGGCCAGTCCCAATTCAAGATACCAGTCATCATCATCCCAACGATGTGAAAACCTTCGGTCTTCAATCATCGTCTTCGTCTTCGACTCTTGATCGTCGTGTTGATTATTCAGAATGGGTTAAACCCGGTCTTTCTGAATAACTTGCGTAATTTGGGATTAAAAACAAATATTGGAAAATCACACATTTCGTCACATCCCAACTCAGAATATTCTTTTTAATAAGATATTCAATTAAAAAGATTCTCATTAATTTTATCAAAGATAAATATTGAGAATAAAATCTATAAATCAATTTCTAAAAATATGGAATTCCACAGAAATCCAATCAGTTCATAATCGATATAAATTTCTGTATCAGACTAATAGTATAAATGGAATAACGGCAAAGCCTCTTAAATTCCATATATAATATCGGTCTTCTTTTATAGAAGCCCCTCTCAATTATTACCAATAGAATTTCCACTTAATTCCTATTTAATATATTAGTTGAAAAACTTGATTTATAGAAAATGTCTTTTTAATTCTATAAAATAGATTTATAAGTTCCAAATAATAATTTCAATGCAAATTGGATTAAAGGATAGATGTCGTTTAAAACATCGTCCACGGTAAACCCACTTCACATCTCAATTTATTACATATCACAAAATATGATTGCAAATGCTAGTAATCTTTTAAAAACATATTTTAAAATAATCATAAAAATATTCTTTATATAAAAGATTCTAAATGAGAAGTATTCTTTATTTTACAAATCTTTATCTTTTACAAATATTCCTTGTTTTAACATATACTTAATTAATAATCTATATTTTTTTAAAATATATATACTTTATATAAAAAGGATTTCTAATGTAAAAATAGTCTTATTTAAAAGAACACTTGAATCGAAATGCGACTCAAACATTTACCATATAATTTGGATTATATGGATTTCACACACATCATATATATGACAATAACAGTATAATCATCAAGTCATCCATTACATCCAAAGTGTAATTTTCCACTGTGTAAGCGTTAAAATTAAATAATAATGCTCATCACAGCCTGTCAATCTAACGATCAACATACAACTAAATATTGGGATTAGTGTATGTAAATTTTCATCCCAACACCCGTGTGGGGTTTTCAACCAATCAAGCAAATGATAAACTAATTTGTGCACTTGGGCGATGTGTGAAAATTATCGTCCCAATCACATACACAAGTCGGGTAACTTGTCTATGGAAGTGTATTACACAATATATAACACGACGATAAAAATGTCTCTTTTATTTATATTCCTTTTATTGCCTATAAACGGTCAGTAAAAATGTGATCTTTATTTCTATACTTTTTATTGTAATTTACATTTTTACTTAACAAAATGTCCTTTTTATTCTAACTTACATTTTGAATGTAATTTTCCTTTTTATTGTTTATTTACATCAAAATGTAAATGTTCCCTTTTTCATTGTTTATTATTAACAACAAAAATCTCGTCTTCTATATTTATTCTTTTCAATGAAAGCAATTTTACATAAAATTGTAATTCTTTAATTTTATGCTTTTTATTGTCTCTAGAAAGACAATAAAATGTAACACAAAAATATATTCTTTTTATCGCATCTAAAATGATGATAAAAATGTAACATTAACATTGCTATTTTTATCGCATCAAAAATGCCGATAAAAATGAACCACTAACATTGTCTATTTTTATCGCACCAAAAATGTCGATAAAAATGAATCACTAACATTGTCTATTTTTATCGCACCAAAAATGTCGATAAAAATGAATCACTAACATTGTCTATTTTTATCGCACCAAAAATGTCGATAAAAATGAATCACTAACAATTCTATTTTCACTGCATTCAAAATGACGATAAAATATTCAACATTAACAATTCTATTTTTACCGCATTCAAAATGACGATAAAATATTCAACATTAACAATTCTATTTTTACCGCATTCAAAATGACGATAAAATATTCAACATTAACAATTCTAATTTTTACCGCATTCAAAATGACGATAAAATATTCAACATTAACAATTCTAATTTTACCGCATTCAAAATGACGATAAAATATTCAACATTAACAATTCTAATTTTACCGCATTCAAAATGACGATAAAATATTATCATAAGAAATGAAAGCAAAATGTTCTTTTTATTACTAAAAGGAAAACAACAAAGATGCTTCTTTTAGTGCTAGAAAGAAACATGACATAAAAATGTTCTTTTAATGTTAAAAAGAAGAAGCGACAAAAATGACCCTTTTTATGTTAAAAAGAAAAGGTGACAAAATATGTTTTTAATTCTAAAAGAAAAAGCGACAAAAATTATCTGTTTATTCTAATGCAATATCTTTACAAAAGTGTTATTTTAATATCAATGCGAATTTTCAATTTCTTACTACATATAAAAATGTAAACTTTATTTTACAATTATATATCCCATCATAAATTACATATAAAAATGTAAGTTTATTTTTTTATTGCAAATCCCCTTTCTAATTACATATAAAAATGTACTTTTTATTTTACATTGTAAATTGCATATAAAAGGTAGGTTCTATCCTTATGTTGTATTTGCATTATAAAATGCAAATGAAAAGGTAAGTTTTATTTTCAATGTTATATTCGTATTATAAAGTGCAAATAAAAATGTAAATTTTATTTTCAAGTTCTATTTTCATTATAGTATGCAAATAATAAAAATAGCTTTATCATCAAGTTATATTCACATCATGAAATGTTAACAAAAATGTAAGTTTTGTATTCAAGTCTCATTTGCATTATAATATGCAAATAATAAAATAAGTTTTAGTTTTCAGGTCATATTTACATTATAAAATATAAATAAAAAGGTAAGTTTTATTCTCAAGTGATATTTACATTATGAAATGTAAATAAATAAAATAAAAAATAAAAAGTAAGTTTCAAGTTCATTTGCGTCTTGAAAACACAAATAAAAATATAAATTTTAATGTAAATCTTTTATTTCAATACTTTGTTCGCGTCAAGGGATGCAAAACAAAATATAATTCTCTTTTTATTTAAACATTTGGTTTGCATTGAGAAATGCAAGAAAAATATAATTCTTTTTTATTCTAAATGTAAATCTATATTTTGTCATTTTGTTCGCATCAAGGGATGCAAACAAAATACAATCTTTTTATTCCTTTGTACATTTCTGTTTGAGAAATGCAAACAAAACACAATCTTTTTCTATCAACATTGAATTGATATTTCACATTAATTCAAATAAAAGGAAAATTTCCCTTTTTTCTTTCATTTTCTTTTTCTTTTTCTTTTTCCCTTTTTTTTTTCCAATGACAAAAGTATGGATTTTTGTTTCATCTTTATTCAATGACAAAAATATGAGTTCTTGTTTCATTTTTTTTCGGTGACAAAAATATGGATTTTTGTTCGTTAACTTTTAATGCAACAAAATTGAGAGTTTTTGTTTTCTTTTTATGCAACCAAAAATGAGAACTTTGTTAGTTAACCTTTAAGGCGAACAAAAAGAAATATATTTTATTCGTTGTTCGTAGTCTATTGTAAACAAACAAATAAAAATAATATTCTATTTGTCGTTCAAATTTCATTGTAACATCAACAAATAAAAATAAAGTTTTATTTGTCGTTCCATTTCTTTGTTCATTTCAGAAAAATGAAAATGACATTAAAATAAAATAAATTAGAACGTCTAGATTTGAATAAAATATGTTTTAAATCTGAAGTTAGATTTAATTTTCCAACTGCAATTTAAACTCAATAACATATACAATTTAAAGACGGATTTAAGCATAACATGAACAATAAGCACACCACAAGCAACAATCGATAATTCATACATACCAAACATTTCAGAACTAAATCATCATCATCATACAATTATTTTCATGTGGGAAAATAAATTAATAATTAATTAAATAATAAAGATTTGAACTCTCACCCCAAATTTTGGCTGAAAATCAACTGTCTCAGAATCAGGTGTGGTCTGCGCCATCGCGAAGCTCTTAATTTTGTGATTCCAACGCAATTTACGGTTTGTCAAACGGACCTCGTATGAGAGAGTTATGAATTTTTAAAGATCGGAAAATTAAATAATAAAATAATATTTAAAAAAAGAAATCGGGACCTTCTCCCCGTCGCACGTTTCTCACGGCCGAACTACCTTGCTTCTCCTTCCTTCCGTGCGCACCACCCCACGGACCACCAACCGCCGATCAGACACCGCCACACGAACCACCATGCCAAGAGCCGCCTACACCACCCACCGCCTGAAGCTCGGCCTCCCCAATCACCCGCAAATCACTGAAAACCGCAGCGACTTCTCGGCCAAAATTCGCGAAATCCGAGCACCAAAATCCGATCTTAACCGTATAGATTGAAAGGTCTCTGAATTCTCTTCGATTTGGTAGGTCATACGTCAAATTTCGTCGAACGGATTGGGAGATATTAGCGTTTGAAGTTGGAGCAATTCTGGCCATCAATTTTCTGGGCGGCGGCTGCCATGAACAGTATTAGGGTTAGGGTTTTCGGATTTTTATATTATTTTAATATTAAATTCCGAATTTCGTGAAATAAAGTGGATTTTTGAACTTTCTCGGATTTGAGCCTGCTTACTGTCGATCTTAACGTTTTGAGGTCTTCTGAACGCGATGGGCTATGTCCCAATGTCCAATTCTGATGTCTACACGTTTTTTTTCGGTTTTAATTGAAAATACAATATTAAATTAATTATTTAATTCCTACCGTACATTTAAATGTGCCGGGGTCACATACGACCTCAGAAAATTCTAAAAAAAATATTTTTAGCTTTCTTACGACGATACGAATCCAACAAAATTATTTTCGTCGAATTCTGAGACTGTTTGAAAAATGGCTATTTTTAAGGCGTTTAAATTTAACTGTAAATAGTCAAAACACATTTTATTTCGCTACGCTCACATATTAATTCGAAAAATTCTGAAAATTGAAACCTAGCAATAATTTGACATTCCGGTTCCAATAAAAGTGGTTTCGTCGAAAACGGAGGTCGTTTGAAAAATGACTATTTTTAAGGCCAATATATTTAATATTAAAAATACATTTTTAAACAAATAATTTTCGAAACTCAAAATATATAAGTGTTTACTGTTTTTCAATGCAGAAACGTCATTCCGAACTCAATGAAAGTGGTTTCGAGTCCAAATTCCTATATATGTGAAAAGTAGCCTTTCGGGCCCTATATATTCTACAGCGACCTTTCTAAAAATTGAATTAGCCATAACTTTTGATTTCCGTTATGAAATTTCGATTTTTCAGATTCGTTAGAAAGATATTTTTAAATAGATTCTAATATTTTTGGTTTCACTAAAATTCGTTAAATTTTGCATCCTGTACGGTCAGTCAAAGTTCAAGTTTGACTTTTCAAACTACCGCGCTATTTCTAACTCTTTTGTTAATTAAAATTAAATCATTCATTCTAACTTCGATTTAAATCAAATTTGTGATCATTATTATTTAAATAAATTATTTTATATTGTCAAAAATCATTAAAATTTTCTAAAATAAAATTTTAAATTGGTCCTGATTTTTGCGGGTTGTTACAATCGCCCCCACTTAAAAACTTTTCGTCCTCGAAAAGGAACGTAGCCAAAAATTGTAAAATTAACTATCTCAATTTTAATTTTTAATGGTTGATTATCTTTTCAAAATATATATAACTTTATATTTATAAAAATCATATTTCAAAGAATAGATTATATATATCGAAAATACGTTAATTATAAATTCGTAACTCTTAACTCGTTCTAGGGCATTACTAACCCCATCTCTAACGAGTTTACTCATTCTAGGATACTGCTGATCCTATCTCTAATGAGTATTCTTATTGGACATTACTAATCCAATCTCTGATGAGTCTTTTGTTCAGTTCTAACGAGTTGTACCCCAAAGATTTGAGCTAACCTGAGCTCTGATACCAACTGTAAAGACCCGCAAATTCCCGCCCTTTGAATCGACCATAAACCACACAGGTCTGACCCAAAAAGTGGAAACCTACGAATACTTTAACTTTGGGCATACAACACATTACAACAGATAACAGAAGACTTTTATAACACTATAATGAATGTTACATCAGAGTACAGAATATACATATCAGAGTACATTGGAATATAATTACAGCGGAAGAATAAATTACAATAAATGAATACATTGCAGCGGAACTAATCTCGGTGGAAGGCTATCAACACTATGGCCACAGCTTCAATCTTCAATCCAGGATCTTGTTTTATCTATCTGTCAAATAAGCTACTCGACTGCCCGTGTGGAAAGAGGGCACCCGAGTTTGCAAAGTGAAACAAACTACAGGTCAGTCGTGGGACTGGTGTGAGAATTCTTAAACTAATCTTAATTAATAATAAGGCTAATCACAGGACCACGCCGCTAACGCGGAACGGGTTTACTCCATTGGATTGCCAGTGCTTGACTAAAGTAAATCGTCAAAATAACGTAATGCTTTTTTTAGAAAAATGAAACCATTATAAGACCCAAGTCCCATCACACAATGCAACGCAAACCGGAGGATAGGGTTTTACCTTATAATGATCAAAAGATGCTTGATACGATAAACACGGTATTATATAATAATAGTGTGCAACCAATTTGAAATACATCAAAGTAAATATATCAATCCTAGACGGCATGAGTGCCCCATCCCACTATGTCGCCATATATAGGTATACAATCAAAACCGTGTGATGTCGTATTGGAAATTTGGGTTTCCATCTGAGTCAAGGCTAGGGAGGAGATCCTTACCGATTCGAGACACTCTAGCAATGCCCCAGGATTGGTACTCTGTCCAACCCTTGGATCCTGCAGGGCCGGTCCACACTTACTTTTGTGGATTGGTTATGCCTGAACACACGCTTCCCGGTCCTTTTGGACCTATACTACGGCCAGTAGCGACCGCATAAACCGAGGCCTCGAAAAATCCAACAACCACAATGAATAAATGCCAGCGCTGGTAGGTCCCTGGCACCACTCTAGCTAGAAAGAAACGTGTGCACTCCCTGCGTTCCCTTCTCCCGTTTTAGACTCTACCGGTGTGTGAGGCTCGCGAAGTCACGATATACACAAAGCTATGCCTAACTAGACTGTGCTTTGATCATCAACCACAAGGCCTGCTTTTCAACAAAGCCTTGATCAATTGCATCTTAGCATGCCACATTGTCAGACTCTACCATATCATTGATCATCTACCAATATATATATAACCTCTAAGCTCATACGTCTTAGAGAAGGGTGTTAAGTGAAGAATAAATTCTCCACCACCAAACAGAAATATATAATCAGTAGCGTTCAACAAATACAGTAGAAAAGAATACAATGTCAGACACGCAATCCATTTACAAGTCCGCTCTGGGTCTGAGCGAAACAACGTGTCCGTCGATCTCCAAATGCGTTTGGACGATCACTACTAAATACCTTGCCTTGGGAGGCCAGTCCCAATTCAAGATACCAGTCATCATCATCCCAACGATGTGAAAACCTTCGGTCTTCAATCATCGTCTTCGTCTTCGACTCTTGATCGTCGTGTTGATTATTCAGAATGGGTTAAACCCGGTCTTTCTGAATAACTTGCGTAATTTGGGATTAAAAACAAATATTGGAAAATCACACATTTCGTCACATCCCAACTCAGAATATTCTTTTTAATAAGATATTCAATTAAAAAGATTCTCATTAATTTTATCAAAGATAAATATTGAGAATAAAATCTATAAATCAATTTCTAAAAATATGGAATTCCACAGAAATCCAATCAGTTCATAATCGATATAAATTTCTGTATCAGACTAATAGTATAAATGGAATAACGGCAAAGCCTCTTAAATTCCATATATAATATCGGTCTTCTTTTACAGAAGCCCCTCTCAATTATTACCAATAGAATTTCCACTTAATTCCTATTTAATATATTAGTTGAAAAACTTGATTTATAGAAAATGTCTTTTTAATTCTATAAAATAGATTTATAAGTTCCAAATAATAATTTCAATGCAAATTGGATTAAAGGATAGATGTCGTTTAAAACATCGTCCACGGTAAACCCACTTCACATCTCAATTTATTACATATCACAAAATATGATTGCAAATGCTAGTAATCTTTTAAAAACATATTTTAAAATAATCATAAAAATATTCTTTATATAAAAGATTCTAAATGAGAAGTATTCTTTATTTTACAAATCTTTATCTTTTACAAATATTCCTTGTTTTAACATATACTTAATTAAAAATCTATATTTTTTTAAAATATATATACTTTATATAAAAAGGATTTCTAATGTAAAAATAGTCTTATTTAAAAGAACACTTGAATCGAAATGCGACTCAAACATTTACCATATAATTTGGATTATATGGATTTCACACACATCATATATATGACAATAACAGTATAATCATCAAGTCATCCATTACATCCAAAGTGTAATTTTCCACTGTGTAAGCGTTAAAATTAAATAATAATGCTCATCACAGCCTGTCAATCTAACGATCAACATACAACTAAATATTGGGATTAGTGTATGTAAATTTTCATCCCAACACCCGTGTGGGGTTTTCAACCAATCAAGCAAATGATAAACTAATTTGTGCACTTGGGCGATGTGTGAAAATTATCGTCCCAATCACATACACAAGTCGGGTAACTTGTCTATGGAAGTGTATTACACAATATATAACACGACGATAAAAATGTCTCTTTTATTTATATTCCTTTTATTGCCTATAAACGGTCAGTAAAAATGTGATCTTTATTTCTATACTTTTTATTGTAATTTACATTTTTACTTAACAAAATATCCTTTTTATTCTAACTTACATTTTGAATGTAATTTTCCTTTTTATTGTTTATTTACATCAAAATGTAAATGTTCCCTTTTTCATTGTTTATTATTAACAACAAAAATCTCGTCTTCTATATTTATTCTTTTCAATGAAAGCAATTTTACATAAAATTGTAATTCTTTAATTTTATGCTTTTTATTGTCTCTAGAAAGACAATAAAATGTAACACAAAAATATATTCTTTTTATCGCATCTAAAATGATGATAAAAATGTAACATTAACATTGCTATTTTTATCGCATCAAAAATGCCGATAAAAATGAACCACTAACATTGTCTATTTTTATCGCACCAAAAATGTCGATAAAAATGAATCACTAACATTGTCTATTTTTATCGCACCAAAAATGTCGATAAAAATGAATCACTAACATTGTCTATTTTTATCGCACCAAAAATGTCGATAAAAATGAATCACTAACAATTCTATTTTCACCGCATTCAAAATGACGATAAAATATTCAACATTAACAATTCTATTTTTACCGCATTCAAAATGACGATAAAATATTCAACATTAACAATTCTATTTTTACCGCATTCAAAATGACGATAAAATATTCAACATTAACAATTCTAATTTTTACCGCATTCAAAATGACGATAAAATATTCAACATTAATAATTCTAATTTTACCGCATTCAAAATGACGATAAAATATTCAACATTAACAATTCTAATTTTACCGCATTCAAAATGACGATAAAATATTATCATAAGAAATGAAAGCAAAATGTTCTTTTTATTACTAAAAGGAAAACAACAAAGATGCTTCTTTTAGTGCTAGAAAGAAACATGACATAAAAATGTTCTTTTAATGTTAAAAAGAAGAAGCGACAAAAATGACCCTTTTTATGTTAAAAAGAAAAGGTGACAAAATATGTTTTTAATTCTAAAAGAAAAAGCGACAAAAATTATCTGTTTATTCTAATGCAATATCTTTACAAAAGTGTTATTTTAATATCAATGCGAATTTTCAATTTCTTACTACATATAAAAATGTAAACTTTATTTTACAATTATATATCCCATCATAAATTACATATAAAAATGTAAGTTTATTTTTTTATTGCAAATCCCCTTTCTAATTACATATAAAAATGTACTTTTTATTTTACATTGTAAATTGCATATAAAAGGTAGGTTCTATCCTTATGTTGTATTTGCATTATAAAATGCAAATGAAAAGGTAAGTTTTATTTTCAATGTTATATTCGTATTATAAAGTGCAAATAAAAATGTAAATTTTATTTTCAAGTTCTATTTTCATTATAGTATGCAAATAATAAAAATAGCTTTATCATCAAGTTATATTCACATCATGAAATGTTAACAAAAATGTAAGTTTTGTATTCAAGTCTCATTTGCATTATAATATGCAAATAATAAAATAAGTTTTAGTTTTCAGGTCATATTTACATTATAAAATATAAATAAAAAGGTAAGTTTTATTCTCAAGTGATATTTACATTATGAAATGTAAATAAATAAAATAAAAAATAAAAAGTAAGTTTCAAGTTCATTTGCGTCTTGAAAACACAAACAAAAATATAAATTTTAATGTAAATCTTTTATTTCAATACTTTGTTCGCGTCAAGGGATGCAAAACAAAATATAATTCTCTTTTTATTTAAACATTTGGTTTGCATTGAGAAATGCAAGAAAAATATAATTCTTTTTTATTCTAAATGTAAATCTATATTTTGTCATTTTGTTCGCATCAAGGGATGCAAACAAAATACAATCTTTTTATTCCTTTGTACATTTCTGTTTGAGAAATGCAAACAAAACACAATCTTTTTCTATCAACATTGAATTGATATTTCACATTAATTCAAATAAAAGGAAAATTTCCCTTTTTTCTTTCATTTTCTTTTTCTTTTTCTTTTTCCCTTTTTTTTTTCCAATGACAAAAGTATGGATTTTTGTTTCATCTTTATTCAATGACAAAAATATGAGTTCTTGTTTCATTTTTTTTTCGGTGACAAAAATATGGATTTTTGTTCGTTAACTTTTAATGCAACAAAATTGAGAGTTTTTGTTTTCTTTTTATGCAACCAAAAATGAGAACTTTGTTAGTTAACCTTTAAGGCGAACAAAAAGAAATATATTTTATTCGTTGTTCGTAGTCTATTGTAAACAAACAAATAAAAATAATATTCTATTTGTCGTTCAAATTTCATTGTAACATCAACAAATAAAAATAAAGTTTTATTTGTCGTTCCATTTCTTTGTTCATTTCAGAAAAATGAAAATGACATTAAAATAAAATAAATTAGAACGTCTAGATTTGAATAAAATATGTTTTAAATCTGAAGTTAGATTTAATTTTCCAACTGCAATTTAAACTCAATAACATATACAATTTAAAGACGGATTTAAGCATAACATGAACAATAAGCACACCACAAGCAACAATCGATAATTCATACATACCAAACATTTCAGAACTAAATCATCATCATCATACAATTATTTTCATGTGGGAAAATAAATTAATAATTAATTAAATAATAAAGATTTGAACTCTCACCCCAAATTTTGGCTGAAAATCAACTGTCTCAGAATCAGGTGTGGTCTGCACCATCGCGAAGCTCTTAATTTTGTGATTCCAACGCAATTTACGGTTTGTCAAACGGACCTCGTATGAGAGAGTTATGAATTTTTAAAGTTCGGAAAATTAAATAATTAAATAATAAAATAATATTTAAAAAAAGAAATCGGGACCTTCTTCCCCGTCGCACGTTTCTCACAGCCGAACTACCTTGCTTCTCCTTCCTTCCGTGCGCACCACCCC